>JAJIZL010027825.1:12941-68819 GCA_023969395.1 Amblyomma maculatum
GCGGGAGGCCCTGCCTGGGGCAGCCGTAGGATGATGATGGTCGCAGGCTGAGGCCTGTACGCTGGTGTAACCTATTTCTATCCCACCAAAGAGCTTTTTTCCAAGTATGATATACTTTCGGTGTTCCAGTTATTTGAGTATAGACTTATATTGACTTATAAGTCTCACGTAAAATCAAATAGCAGTTGTATAATTTCACTTGCAGACATAAAAGAAAATCCTGGAAGCAGACAAACTCGACATAAAGAAAAATACCTTGTTCCAGTACCTCGCACATACGCGTATACACAGTCACTGCATTATACTGTACCCAAATTGTTGAATAGGCTACATTTTGCCGGACTTGACCCAGTTTGCGTGTCGAACCACGATGTCAGCCTCTATTGTCGAGGAGAGCTGTCATGAATTTGTATATATATTTTTCTTTTTGCATCATTGTGTACCATTGTTTTATTGTTTTCTGTATCAGCAATGCTTTCCCACTTCTTTCCTTGTATCTTTGTGCTGTATTTTATAACGTTCCTTCGTTCGTACAGAAGGAACTGTACAACGTTTTACCCGTTTTTTATTTGTATAAACGTGTTTAGCTATAAACATGTGAATTGATTTTTTCTCCTGTCTGCTGCTCTGCCAACCTTGTAAGGGGGCCAGGACCCCGTCAAGCTGTTTTTACAGCTTTTAGTTCTGGCCCCTCCTTTTCTTGCTAAAAGGAAATAAACTTGAACTTGAACTTGAACTTGAACCATCACAGAAGAATCGCACCTAGTACATCCTTCCTTTATTCTGACAGGGCAAGCATTGATATTTCTTTTTCTATTAGTCATGAGTGCCGTGAGGTGATTCTGCAGTTATGCGGCGAGGAATATCGAGAATCAACGTCATTGGAGCCAGTCCATTAATGGCACTGTTTGAAATTACTCCGCTACGCTCCAATATGCCACTATCATTCCAGCTCTCTCAATGCAGCTTGCACACCTGCATGCGTTCTTAATCATGACAACAGATGCATTCCGTTGGACAGTGCTCCCCTACTCAGCGGTTATTCAACTGCGCTTTTTCTGTTTGGCAAGCATTGATATTTGTATGAGTCATGAGTGCCGTAAGGAGGTTCTGCAGTTAAGCGTTGGGCCCCGCCGGGGTGGCGCAGTGGTAAGACGCCCGACTACTGTGCCGGAGTTCCCGGGCTCGAACCCGACCTCGGCGGCTGTGTTTCGATGGAGGCGAAACGAAGGGGCATCCGTGTGCTGTGCGATGTCAGCGCCCGTTAAAGATCCCCAGGTGGTCAAAATTACTCCGCAGCCCTCCACTACGGCTCCTCTTTCTCTCTTTCCCCTTTCACTCTCACCTTCCTCCCTTCCCTTACGGCGCGGTTCAGGCGTCCACGCCCCGCCGGGGTGGCGCAGTGGTAAGACGCCAGACTACTGTGCCGGAGCACCCGGGTTCGAACCCGACCTCGGCGGCTGCATTTCGATGGAGGCGAAACGAAGAGGCGTTCGTGTGCTGTGCGATGTCAGCGCACGTTAAAGATCCCCAGGTGGTCGAAATTACTCCGTAGCCCTCCACTACGGCTCTTCTTTTCTCTCTTTCCACTTTCGCTCCCACTTCCTCCCTTCCCTTACGGCGTGGTTGAGGTGTCCAGAGAAAACAAGTGAAACAGTTACCGCACCTTTCCTTTCCTTTAAATAAATAAATCAGGCGTCCACAGAGCAAGTGTGACAGATACTGCGCCTTTCCCTTCCTGTGAACGAACCAACACACCAACCACTTAAGCGTTGGTGATACGGCGAGGAATATCGAGAATTTATGTCATTGGAGCCTGTCCATTAATGGCACTGTTCGAAAATACTCCGCCGCCCTCCCATATGCCCCTACCATTCCAGTAGCTTTCCCAGATTCCTCTCTTCGCTTACTGCACTGCCTAGGCGTTCCCGGAGAACTGACAGATGTGCCCCTTTCTTTCCAATAAAATGATTTTACCTGAACTAGAACATGCCCCGCCGGGGTGGTGCAGTGGTAAGATGCCCGACTACTGTGCCGGAGTTCCCGGGTTCGAACCCGACCGCGGCGGCTGCGTTTCGATGGAGGCGAAACGAAGAGGCGTCGTGTGCTGTGCGATGTCAGCGCACGTTAAAGATCCCCAGGTGGTCGAAATTACTCCGTAGCCCTCCACTACGGCTCCCCTTTCTCTCTTTACACTTTCATTCCCACCCTCCTCCCTTCCCTTACGGCGCGGTTCGGGTGTCCACAGAGCAAGTGTGACAGTTACTGCGCCTTTCTCTTCCTGTGAACCAATTTAATTTAATTTAATTAACTAGAACGTGCAACTACAGCTCGGCCTTCACTCCCGCCTTCCCTTAATACGTAATTCAGGTGTCCGTAGAAACATTGGCTGTGGTCAAGCTTGGGTTAAACCTAGTGTGTAGCGAAATATGAAGCACGGTTGCACTTGGGAAAGCTCTTATTCAGCAGGTTTTTTGTTATTGCAAGCAACACACTCCGGTGATCCATAAAGTTTTTAGTTTGAACTTGGTACACTCAGAGTCTGTGCGTGGCTGAGCACTAGCCATTGATGTCAGCGATCGTGTATATCACCACGCAAATTCTCATGTGGCAAACTACTTCCCGCATGAATGGAGCCTTGAATTTGACCTTTGGTGGGAACATATCGTATCACAGTGGTGTGGCTTAAGTTCCAACTTAAACTCGAAGATGTTTGAATGTCATCGGAAGCCCATGGTGACCTTGGATTAATGTTGCTTGGTGAAGCTTTCACTTCAAACATTCGGGGGGTTTAAGCATGGCGTGATCCTAGTGATAGAGCGAAAGGTGTAAGTGATCCAGCGATAGCCTCTTAACAGCGCCTTTTTTAGCGAAAGCTACACTGGTCACGAACTTCCGATTTCGCTGTGGCGGTGCTCTGAGGAGGCACAGAATGACCTTGAGCAATTGCCTCGCAACCAGCAAGCTAACAGACGCTGGCGTTCGCCGCGGAGTCGCCGCCGCTGTTTCGTATGACGTCAGATCATTTGCCTCATCGTTCGCTCGCTTTCGCTCGCTTCGCCAGACTTTCTTCATTTACTCTGTAAGAGCGATGATAGAGTCATCTAACTCCATCATCGCTCTTACAGAGTACATGATTGATTGATTTGTTGGTTCACAGAGAGGGAAAGGCGCAGTATCTGTCATACTTGTTTCTGTGGACACCTGAAGCGCGCCGTAAGGGAAGGGAGGAAGGTGGGAGTGAAAGTGGATAGAGAGAAAACGGAGCCGTAGTGGAGGGCTGCGGAGTAATTTGGACCACCTGGAGATATTTAACGTGCGCTGACATCGCACAGCACACGGACGCCTCTTCGTTTCGCCTCCATCGAAACGCAGCCAGAGTACATGAAGGGAGGGCAATGGAAGTAGGCGAACGTTGCACTAATCCTAATCCTTGCACTAAGCCCCCCAAACTTCAAACTCTTGGGCCAATCTCCCTAACTTCATGTGCAGGGAAACTCATTGAGCGAGTTTTGCAGGCTAGGCTCACAAAGTACACGGAACAAAATGGCGTGTGGCCTCATAAAATGATCGGCTTCCGGCCTGGACTGAGCACACAGGAAGTGATGGCCAGATTGAAACATGATATCTTGGATCCAAAGTCAAAAGATTCTAAAGTGATCTTGGGGCTAGACATGACAAAGGCGTTCGATAACGTCAAGCACGGGGCTATTTTCCAGGGCTTCATTGACATAGGTGTAGGCAAGAAAACTTACAATTACGTAAAGGACTTGCTGTCAGACAGAAACATCTGTTTAAAGTTCCAAGACATCGAGTGCCCCGCAGTGGAGCTAGGGAGCAAGGGCACGCCGCAAGGCTCTGTTCTATCGCATTTCCTCTTCAACGTGGCCGTGAGAGGACTCCCCACGGCGCTCAAGAAAATCGAGGGTCTAAATCTCAGCATATACGCGGATGACGTAAACCTCTGTATTAACCAGGGGAGCGATGCGAGCATAGAAGAGCGTTTGCAGAAGGCAGCGAACACGGTGGTTGCCTACGCCGCCGATAGGGGCGTCCTGTGCTCACCACGATAGTCGGAACTACTCGTCTACAATCCTAGACACCTTTGGAGAAACATAGACTCAAAATTCGAAATTAATCTGGAGGGTGAAACTGTTCCTAAAGGCTATAATAGAACAAATCATAATCCCGGGCTTCTTTATCCAGGAAAACGGATACAATGACGGCGTCATAAAAAAGCTAGACGACTACGCGTCGCAAGTTCTAGGCATCTTTAGGAGAATCTCTCTTAGGGGCAGAGGCCTTAAAGAGAAGCCTATTGAAGCTAGTACAGGCTTTCAGCTTTAGCCGAGTGTGCTACGCTACACGCTTCCTAAATCTTAGATCGGTTGAAAAGTGGAAATTAGACTGTCTCATCCGAAGATGTATCGAGAGAGCCCTAGGACTCCCGATGTGCACCTCTACGGAGAAACTCCTCTCCATGGGGGTGCATAATAACTGGAAAGAATACGCAGAGGCAGTTCGCACGTCTCAGCAGGAGAGACTTAGCAGCGCCACCACTAGCAGAGCCATCTTGCAGATGGCAGGCTTGCACTGTGACCGCGGGCTGCACCCTAAAACTAACGTCCCCCCTAAACGTTGGGAGAAAATAGTGATACCCCCACTCCCGAGGAATATGCATCCGGAGCATATTACCAAGAAGAGAAATAAGAGCCGAAGCGCTAACAAAACGCTTCGGAAAAATGGATCCTGAAGAGGTTGCTTACATGGACGCAGCTAGTGGGATGTCTGGCGCGGCGGTCGCCGCAGTAGTCGACAGACTAGGAGCCCCCAAGTCGGCCGCCACTATTCACGGCCGCAACATAGAGACGGCTGAAGAAGTTGCTATAGCGCTCGCTTGCGTTGGAACGGAAGCAAAATTTGCAGTCAGCGATAGTAAAACTGTCTTCTGGAATTTCATGAAAGGCAGAATCTCGCTGGAAGCAGCGAGGATCCTGGCCGTCAAAGAGTTGACCCGCAAAGTACACCTAATATGGACCCCAGCGCACGCGTCGGTTCCTGGCAATGAATCGGAACACGAGTTAGCCCCAGCTTTCTGCATCCGGGTAACCGTAGAACCGCCGGATTGCCAGAACCTAGATAAACGCGCAAATATATTGTGAAACCGTTGAGTTATGGATTAAACAGAAAACTACCGCCACAAAAGGATAAAAAACTAATAAAAAGACGACCGCATGGCGGCGACTGCAAACTGGAAATTTCGTTAACCCAGTATTGGCCTTTCACATACTACCAGGAGAACAGGAAAATGATCTTTGAAAAACATGTGAGGAGCGGGGTACTCTCGACCACATTAATGGGAATGCGTCGACTACCGTGGAGTCGAGGCAAATATCAATAGCAGAGAGAGCTGTGAAGCCCTGCTGCGGAGCGACGACACCGCTCGGCAGCAACAAGCCGTCCGCCTGGGGGCCGAGGCCGCGAAGAGACAAAATTTCTTTGTTAGCCTTTAGTCGCGGAGGTTCCGGCCCCATCCCCTAGGCCTGCGTGCCGGGGTTGGGTAGTAAGGGTCCTCTATTTAACGTGGACAATAAAAGTCGTCATCCATCCATTCATCATACAATATATGAAATGCTGAGCAATGGAGTGTAAAAACTTACAGAACTTCGTTTGGTGAACACACATTAGCTAATAGACTACCCCGACTGCTTAACAACTTAGCACAAAGCAATATCTTTCTTCCCAGGGCTGCACGTCGAAATTTGTTTCAGTACTTTTTACATTCAATAGAACGGTTTTGTTCATGACTGATTTGCCCTTTTTTTGTTGTGGTTTTTTGTTTTTTTTTTTACTCGCCGTAAGTGTGGGCTTCTATGTGCTTGTTTTCACTGTGTACCTTGCGTTCATATCTGTACACTGACAAGAGTTGTATTTGATATTTCAATGTTTCCTTACCATGTGATGCATGAGCGCGAGGACATACCGTGGCGTCCCCTCCCGGAAGCGCCCGCATGACGTAGGATGCTTTCCTAGGCAGTTCAGTTGCGCGTTAGCATTACGTTCATTTATTTATTTCATATATACCTCGGTCTGGGGCTGTATAAGCTTAATTCACATGACATGTGCTTTTCATATATGCCTGACTACTGTGGTGCTGCCAAAGTGGGGGCCCGTGGCTCTGTCAAGCTGTCAAACGGCAGCTTTTACCCCGGGCTCCCGCCATCATTTGTACCAGGATGGCAAATAAATTGAATTGAATTGAATCCCTTCGCCAGCCGTGCCACATGTCTGATAACTAGTTCTAACTAGTGACTCACATGGTGGGTGAAAGGTGGCTAGTCCTGGCCCTGATGGGGCTGGAATAGGTAGGTCAACGCCGCTTGCGGCGCGGGCTAGCCTGCCACCGAATTTTTTACTGTTGTAGGCCGTCATTGCACCCACCTCCGCTTAGTTGGTGGACCACGGCTATTGCGGCGCGCATCTTTCTCTCCCTCTTCTTTTTCTTTTCGTCTACTTTATTCTTTCCGCACGAGGCAGCGGAGGTGACTCGGCTACAGAGCCAGTAGCAGGCCCGTGCATTTTCTTTTCCTTCTTTCTACAGTCACAACACCAACAACACCATATGGGGAGGTCATGACCGCATGTGACACCATAATGACGTCTCATCCGACCATGTCTAATAGCCAGAAGTGTTAACGACGTCACATCCGGTCATAATGTCACGTTGCAAAAAGGCGTGTGAAGGCCGCAGAGCCGGTAACACACAGAGCCCGGTGTTGGCGAAGTCCAGCTACGAACGGTGCGAGCCCGAAACGGGAACTTCGTCGTCTTGTGCTTCTTTTCCTTCTCTTCTTCACACTGGCAGCATTAGCTTCCAGGTGAGGAAGCATTGACCCGATGCTCTAGGCAAGTCACGGACTTCCAAGGAGAGCATCCTTGCGTGATAAGGTTTGAGGCGAACGACATGGACCAATTCTGGGCGTGCGGCACGACTTGATCGTGGGGCCTCGGGAGGAGCAACTTCGTAGTTGAGAGCGCTAACGCGGCGCAGGATTCGGTAAGGACCGAAGTAGCGACGCGAGAGCTTTTCTCCAAGTTCGCGTCGTCGAATCGGAGACCAAACACAGACAAGATCACCCGTCTGATATTCAACCTCGCGGTGCTGCAGGTTGTAGCGTCACGCATCGTGCACCTGCTGCTCACGGATGCGCAGCTTAGCGAGCTAGCGGGCTTCTTCGGCACCTTGCAAAAAGTACGCAACGTCATCATTGGTGTGGTCGTCGACATGGGGCAGCATGGCGTCGAGTGTTGCGGTAACTTGGCGGCCATAAACAAGGCTAAACGGCGTCATATTGGTCATTTCTTGGATGACTGTATTGTACGCGAACATTACGTAAGGTAGGACTGCATCCGACGTTTCGTGCTGAACACCCACATACATTGAAAGCATGTCGGCAAGCGTTCTGATTAAACATTCGGTTAATCCGTTTTTCTGGGGATGGTAGGAAGTAGTCCGGCGGTGACTTATCCTGCGGTGACTTGTGTGACTTAAGTCAAGAATATGCTGCATAAGCTCAGCCGAAAAGCACCTCGGTCCGTGATCAGAACCCGGGGAGCACCGTGGCGCAGGACGATTAGCAGTACAAAGAATTTTGCAACTTCTATAGCGGTTCCACTCGGAAGAGTCGCTGTCTCCGCGTAACGTGTAAGGTAGTCGGTGGCGACTATTATCCATTTTTGTCCGGAGCTTGAGGTGGGTTATGGTCCTAATAAATCCATCCCGATTTGTTGAAACGGCTGTGAAGGAGGCTCTATTTGTTTTAGGAAGCCGGCTGTCTTGACAGGAGGAATCTTTCGGCGCTTACAGTCACGGCAAGTGCGAACATATTTCGTAACGTCATGTTCCAAACGGAGGCCAGCAGTATTTTTCTGTTATTCTGGCTTGCGTTCTAGTGATTCCAAGGTGGCCGGAAGCTGGTTCGTCGTGGCAGGCATGCAAAATTTCTTGCGTAGATTCGTTGGAACGACAAGCAAGTAATGTCGACTGTTGGGGAAAAATTCCTTTTGAGCAGCACGTCGTCGCGTAGGCAGACAGATGGTAAAGCGCGTCGGCAAGCTACAGAAACTGTGCCGCTAGCACTTTGCAGATAATGAATTATTGCCTGAAGATCAGGATCGGTACGTTGTTGCACGCCGAAGTCTGTAGAGCTTACGGCGTTGACGCAGGCGTCGTCTTTGCCTGCGTCAGTTGGGGCAGGCTCGACGGGAGCCCGGGAAAGACAATCTGCGTCCAAATGTTTACGACCAGATGTGTAGGTCACTGTGATGTCATATTCTTGTAGACGGAGACACCATCGTGCAAGGCGCCCTGACGGATCCTTGATACTTGCTAACCAGCAAAGTTCGTGATGGTCCGTCACTACTTTGAAAGGTCTCCCGTACAGGTATGGTCTGAACTTCATAATTGCCCAAACGATGGCGAGGCACTCTTTTTCAGTGGCAGAATAATTACCCTCAGTCTTCGATAACGAACGACTTGCGTAAGCAAGTACGCGTTGTTGACCCTTTTGGACCTGAACTAGGATAGCGCCCAAACCAAAATTACTTGAATCGGTGTGTACCTCCGTATAAGCGTGTTCATCAAAGTGCGCCAGAACGGGTGGTGACTGAAGGCGACGCTGAAGGTCATGAAATGCCTGCTGCTGCGGTGTTTTGGCACTGTACATCTGCCTTGGTGAGATACGTAATGAGCGCGGCGATTCTGGAGAAATTTGGCACAAATCGACGGTAGTACGCACATAACCCGAGGAAGCGCCGAAGTTCCTTCCGGTCTCGTGGCGGTGGGAAATTCGCGATTGCAACAATTTTCTCTGGATCAGCAAGGACCCCTTCCTTCTTTACGACGTGGCCTAAACATTTCAATTCTTCGTGGGCAAAGTGACATTTTTCTGCCTTTAATGTAAGGCCGGAGGACTTTATAGCTTGCAGTGCCGCCTCGAGGCGACGAATGTGCTCTGAAAAACTTGGGGCGAAGACGATCACATCGTCCAAGTATACGAGACAAGTCTGCCATTTCAGGTCCGCGAGGACGCTGTCCATAGGCCTTTGAAAAGTCGCTGGTGCGGAGCAAAGGCCGAACGGCATAACCTGAAACTCGTACAGCCCGTCTGGAGTGATAAATGCAGTCTTCTTGCTGTCCCTCGCATCTACCTCGATTTGCCAGTACCCAGATTTGAGGTCAATGGTAGATCAATACTTGGTGTTGCATAGGCGAGCTAAAGCATCATCGATTCTTGGCAGGAGGCAAACATCCTTTTTAGTTACATTTTCAATTGTCGGTAGTCAACACAGAACCGTAACGTGGCGTCTTTCTTCTTGACAACGACGACAGATGCCGCCCAAGGGCTCTGAGATGGCCGAATGACGTCGTGATCAAGCATTTGCTTAACGTGAGTGGTAATTGCGGCACGTTTAGACGAGACACGATAGGGCGACTGTCGGAGGGGTTGTACTGTATCATCCATAATAATACGATCTTTTACCAGGTGTGTCCGACCGACGCGCGGCAGCGACGCGAACAATGTTCTGTAGCGATTGAGGTGGTTTCTCAGGATATCATGCTCCGTCTGCGGTAGCGCCGGGTTGATGCCATACGTTAGGTCGGCGATTTTCTCTCCTTCCGGTCGAGAATCACAAGTTAAACTGTGCACACACCTAGTTTTAACGATGGCATCAATATCAGCGACCGTTGTTTCCTTATTGAGATACCGGTGTTTGTTATTGAAATTGGTGAGAAGTCGACTTTGCCATCTTCGAGGATGACAACAGCCTGAGCAATAGCAACGCCGCGGTCGCGAAGCAAAGGCGGTTTACTCTCGACGACACCTTTCACTTCCCGGAGGGTGTGCGCACCGACGGTCACCATTACACTGGAGCGGGGAGGAACAGCCACCTGCTCGTCGAGAATATGGAGCGGCGCCGGCAGAACACAGTTAACTTCGAGAGCATTCTCTATCGAAAACTGGACCGACTGAGACTGCAGGTCGATGATGGCGCCGTTTTCCGTCAGGAAGTCCATACCGAGTATACCGTCTCTGGAGCAATCCGCTAGCACAACAAACGTTGCCAGAAAGGCTCGCCCTTGAACTGTGACTCGCGCTGTGCACGTTCCTCTAGGTGCAATCAAATGTCCTCCAGCGGTACTTATCTGAAGGTCGTCCCAAGCTGTCGTAACCTTCTTGAGTGCCGCGGCGAATGATCCACTGAGTATGGACTAATCGGCCCCAGTATCCACCAAAACGGTTAAGGCGATGCCGTCAACTGAAAGGTCTAAATCGGCTGGCGTGACGTCTCGCTGTGGTAATGTCGAGGTGTCCGGCCTCAGCTCCGGTGCGTTGAAGTGGTGCGCTGTCGTAGAGAAGGGGTCGGGCTATGCAGTTGGTGGGGTTGTCGGCTTGCCGTTAACTTGGGCGGCTCGGTAATCGTCATCGTTGTCTTTGAGTTGTTCGGCGTCGGCGATGTGGTTTGCTTCGTTGGAGGGTCTTGTACATTTCGTCGTCGAGCAGCCACACCTCCAGAGGCTGCTGCGTATAGTTACCCCTATGGGGGTTTCTAGACTGTTCCCGTGGCTCGGAGAAATAGTAGCGGCGGGGCGAAGGTGATCGGTGGCGCTGAACTGAGTGTCGATTAGAAAGGTAGTCGGCAATCTCCCGTGGGCGCTCTCCCGGCTGCGGACAGCAAGCACCGAAAGGAAACCCGCGAAGACCCATATCTTTGTACGGGCAGCAACGCCAGACATGCTCAGCTTCGCCACAATGATAGCACAGCGGCCGGTAGTCCGCGGTTTGCCAGATGGCAGTTCGGCGGCGCCTGGGTCGCTGGAGGAAAGTCGGCTGGGAAGGCGGCAGTTGCATTTGGGGAGCGACCGGCGCAGGCGCTTCGTAACGGGGTGTTGCAGGCGACAGAAAACGGTTTGCGACGGCGGCGTAACTCATTGTAGGTGGTTGTGGAGGGCTTGCAAGAAGCGGCGTGGCACCCAAAAATTTGCGGCTGCGCAGGCGTAGCAAGAGTTTCGCCAGTTCTTCGCGCACAATGGCTGGAATGGTCTCACGCAGTGAGTCTCCTGATGATACGGTGGACCTCTCAGTACATGTGGGCAGCATCGACACGGTCGTGCGGTCTTACTGCCGTGCCCTCATGTCAAGCGCTCTCTTGATGCAAGTAGCTTCCGTGACAAAAGCATCTACGGTCACTGGCGGACTGCGAACAAGGCCGACGCAGAGCTGTTCTTTCAAACCTCTCATCAATAACCGCACTTTCCACTCTTCCGACATGTTTGAATCTGCGCGGCGGAACAAGAGCTTCATTTCCTCCGCGTACACCATCACGCATTTGTTCGTATGCTGGATGCGATTCAGAAGTAGAAGATCAGCCTTTTCTTTACGAAATGTGCTTATAAATGCCTGAAAATATTCTGCTTTGATATAAATGCCTGAAGAAATTCTGCTTTGAACCGGTCCCATGTTTGCAATCGAGATTCATGATAGACGTACCAGGTCCTCGCCGAGTCCTGCAGGGCAAAGTAGACATGGCGCATCTTCGCGTTCACGTCCCATGCATTAAAGGTGGCCACCCGGCTGAACTGGTTCAGCCAGTCCTCGGCGTCTCCATGGGGAAGACCATGAGAGCGAGGGGATCTCTCTGGTGAAGTAGGACATTGCCAGGAACTCTTGTGTGCTCATAGTGATAGTCTGTGTACTTGTAGACCGTAGATCAGGAAGCGGACCGAATTCGGGAGATAGGCCACGTAGTCGCCGGCTGCCCTAGTGAACAGGCGTTTCTACGCTGGGAGTGTGTCTTTGGCTGCAGTCGCGGCTTGAAAGGGGCGTCCGGTACATGAAAGATCTACCCAGCACTTCTCCACCAGATGTCGCGTTGCCAAAAGGCGTGGGCCGTAGAGCCGGTACCGCAGAGAGCCCGGTGCTGCTGATGATGATGATGACCCACGGCGGGGGATTGGCCAGGGTGCATTGTAGTTTCTTATTGGCGAAGTCCAGGGACGAACGGTGCGAGCGCGAAACGGGAACTTTGTCGTCTTCCTTCTCTTCTTCACACTGGCAGCAATAATGTCATCAGGAGATTCAGGCAGGTTATTTTCAGGCATACATGAAGCTGACCTTTTCGGGCGTTCGATGCAGGAGGTCGTGCGGTGCCTTTCATCTGGCGCTTCATCGAGCGTCGCACCACAGAGCATATAGAAATAGACGTAGTACAGCAGGCATCAGAGGCATTTCAAATTTTTTGACAGCAAAACAAAAAGGTGCTCTATCTGACAATTCTCCGCTGACACTTTAAACGAACTGCAAAGAAAAAACTGATTGATTTATAGGAAGGGGAAGGCGTGATAACTGTCTCAGTCGTTTTTATGTGGACACCTCAACTGCGCCGTAAGGGAAGGAAGGAAGGTGAGAGTTAAAGTGGAAGGAGAGAGACAGGAGCCCTAGTGCAGGGCTACGGAGTAATTTCGACCACCTGGGGACCATTAACGTGCGCTGACGTCGCACAGCACACGGGCGCCCCTTCGTTTCAATGGAGCTGCAAAGTAAGAAGGTGACAGTAAAAACAGAGACAAAGAGGTGCCGTTGTGGAAGGCTTCGGACCACTTCGCCGCAGGGACTTTCGCCTCATCGCATTTTAGTATTCCGAAGTGCCCTTAGAATTTTTTTATTCCGTGATCTTTTTATATTTGGTCTTATTGGTTCACAGGAAAGGAAAGGCGCAGTATCGGTCTTGACTGATGTCAGTGCCCGTGTGCAGGCAGTCAGCATTGCCCCGCACTCCTCCACAGCGCTTTCTCTTTCTATCTTTTCACGTCTACCTTCCTCCCTTCCCTTATGACGTACGCCAGGTCAAATTGCGTAAGATGAGAGCACTGCAGAGACTGCATTACACAAATCTAAAAGCATGAGCGATGCCTGCCGCGGTGATGGAGCGGTTAAGATGTCCGACTACTGTGCTGGAGTACCCGCTATCAGTCCCAACCGCCAGCTGCTGCATTTCGGTGGAAGCGAAATAAATAAGCATCAGTCTGCTGTGGATTGTAAGCGCACATTAAAACTCCCCAGGTGGTCGGAATTACTTAGCAGCCCTCCACTACGACTCCTGTTTTGTAGTGAGAGGTACACTGGACACTGTCTGTGCCTATCCGAAGAACGAAGAAAAAGAAGCATTGGGAGGTGGTAGCTGGCAGCTGACATGGCTGAGCACTAACTGGACGTAGGGCTTCCTGACATAACATTTTGCAGGAGCTGCCAACTCGGACCTCTCCTTTCATATGGGATGGTCATATGACAAATAGCCTGCCAAAACGCTCGTATTCATGTTATCCGTAGGTCACGCAGGCACATTTATACGGGTCAGTCAAAGCGGAGCTTTATGTGTTGGCTGGTATCTTACGCTATCACGTCATCGCGAAGGTGGAAGTGAAGACAGAGAGAGAGAGAGAAATAGATGCCGTAGTGGAGAGCTTCTAACCTCCGCGCAATAGAGGCTTTTTGTGGTCGCACTTTTGGAGTCAAAAGTGTCCGCTATGGCATAAAAAAAGCTGAAGACATACCTTAAATTACTATGGTCAAAAGTAATGTCTTTACTTTCAAGTCTAACCTATAAGTGTAGCCTTGCAATAGCTATCGCATAACTCCAGATCTACCCACCAAGCTAAACCACAGCTATTTATTTTCTCTTTCGAATTTCACTCCCAGCTATCTCCCTTCTTCTTTGGCGCGTGGTTCAGGTAGTGACAGGAAGAAGTGACAGACACTACGCCTTTCACTTCCTGTGAACCAATTAGTAATCGTTGCTACTGCACGCGGTACCATCCCAGGAAGATACAAATTTTTCCGGAGTAGAGACAATGCAGTGGAACTAAAGCCACATGGTGGTGGTGGTGGTGACAAACGTTTATTCATTTCAAAGGGGTGGATGTAGGCATGGGCCGGATCTTTGACTATGAGCCCTTACAGATACTGGGCGTCGGCCGCTGCCCGGGCGCGCTCGACCAAGGCCTTTTGGGCCTGCAGGTCATAGTAGCCGAGCTGGGTCGCCTCCCAGTCCTCCCGAGTGGGGTTGGGGTGAGGAGGAATAGCTGGGTTGGATGGGCAAGCCCACACCATGTGGTAGATGTCCGAAGACTTCTCCGCACAGTGCGGACAACCGCCCGTGAAGGAGGGATTAAAATGTTTTAGTGCTGCCGGGCACAGCAGAGTGTTGGTATACAGATGGAGTACAAGCCTCTCCTCCGTCTTAGATAGACCTTTACTCGGGCGAGGGTAAAGGCTATGACAAGATTGATAGTAAAGAACAATGTCTTTAAAAGAGTACGTGGGTTCGAATTCGAGATCCTGATCTAGGGGGTCGCGATGGGAAGCCCGGAAAGAGAGCGCACGGGCGGCGGCGTCGGCCGGCTCATTCCCTTCGAGACCCATATGAGCAGGAACCCACACTATTTTCCTGTAAGCGGGGTCCCCGGTGTAGGTGCAATTTTGAAGTAATCGGTAGGCTCAGTATGGTGCCCAGCCTTGCTCGACGTTCCGACAGGCCCCTCGCGAGTCGGAGATAATTGTTTTAGAATCAGTGTGAGTAGCTGCCAGCCCAATGGCGACCACCTCCGCGTGGGTTATGTCACGGGCGCGAAATGTAAGCCCGTTAACAGTTTTGGACTGGTGGACCACTGCGGCCGTGTATTCCGTGTATGCCGGATTTCGACCAATAATGGCGTCCCAGGGCTTCCGCCCGCGCCAGGCGCCGGCCATTGTGGTCTTCACGGGCCATGCTTTTAGGAAGAGGGCGTACGTGGAGGGCGCATCTCCACTCGAAAGGGAGGCGTACACGATCTTCCATAAGGGTGGTATGTTGGATGTGTAGCCGGGCAAGGAGGCGGCGACCCGACAGTGTCTTAGAAAGACGTGTGTATTGGTTGGTTAAGTGAGCCTCTCGGATCTCCCGGAACGTATTCACCATGCCCAGGCCCAGTAGACGCTGGTTGGAGGTGTTCACGGGGAGATCGAGGGCTCTCTTAAAAATGTTGAGCAGGACGACTTTGAGTGCATCCTCGTCTTGTTTCCGAAGGTGGAGGTAAGGAGTCGAATACAAGATTCGACTGGTCACAAATGCATGCGCCAGCCGCAAGGCGTCTTTGCACCGCAACCCCCCACGTTTGTTAGAAACCCGGCGGACCATGCGGCCCACCTGGTCCCCCACCTTACGGAGTTTCGCCATGGTAGTGTCCGACCGTCTATCTTTATGAATGAAGAGCCCCAGTACCCGGACTTCTGTGCGTTCAGGAATTGATCCTGTCTTTAAAAGAAGCTCAATTTTGGCCGTACACTTTGGTGAGGGGCGTATGTGTACAAATTAAGATTTTTGAGGGGAGCATTGAAGGCCGCAGCGGCGAGCATAACGGTCCACTATGGTTGCCGCTTGCTGCAGGTTGGCCTCAATAACTCCAAGATAACCTCGCGTGGCCCACAGGGTGATGTCATCGGCATACAGCGCATGCTGCACACCAGCGATAGCACCCAACTGGGCCGGCAGGTGCGTCATAGCTAGATTGAATAAGAGGGGAGACAGCACTGCACGCTGTGGTGTTCCTCTGGTTCCAAGTTGGAATGGTCCATGTTCGGTGTCCTGGATTTTAATGTAGGATTGGCGTTCTGTCAAAAATTGCCGAATGTATCTGAACGCGTTGCGTCCTGTTACGTTTCTCCACCGAGAAGTGGGACAGCTAACGCGGCCACCGCATAGCAACAGGCAGAACCGTGAGCGGATCGGCCATTTCGGCGCCGTTCATCGGCCGCGCAACACTTCCTCCCGCGGGCAAGACTCGACCTGTTCCTGCCACGCGCCAAATGTGTGTGCGTGCGTGTGTGTGCAGACGCCAGCCAAGCCTGGAGCTCGTGAGAGAGGGCGCCGCCCTCGCCCGTCTGCAGGAGGTGGAGGATATGAGGTCGGACCATCTTCGATTGAGTCATTCGTCCTGAACCAACATGTTTGGCTCTCCCTTTCCTGTGATGGTTTACCCTTTCCCTGTGAACTGGAAAAACTATAAAAAGCAGCGGCCGACTCCGCTGAGCGAGAGACTACTTTGACGCGCCGTTGGCACGACGCTAGACACCAGCTGTGTGAGAGTGTCTGTAATCTCTCCGGGTCAGCTTCACTGCCCGTTTCTTCCTGATGTTACAGTAAAGGTTGTTTCGTTAAAAGACGCCTCGTCTTTGCTGGCACCTTTGATGCCGTCCGCCGTCCACGGAGCCGCCAGGCTAACGCTACCGAGGGGCCGCGCGCCGCACGTAATAACTGGTGGCAGCGGCACGCCACTCACAGGCGCTCGCGACCCAAACCTAACAATTGGTGAACAGCGGTGGGACGACGACGACCAAGCCGTAACCGTGGTTGGAGGGACGAGCCAGGCGATACCGTCGTCCAACAACTGGTGAACAGCGGAGAGACGAGGACGACCAAGCAGTGACCGTGGTCGGTGAAACGAGCCAGGCCTGACCGAGGTGCAACATCTGGTGGGAAGAGCGGAGACGTCACAGGCGTGACCCGTGAATCAAAGCAGCTCAGCGGAAAGGCGGGAGCAGTGCAACGAGCCCTGTGTGATGACTGGTTGCCTGCAGCGGAACGACTGCGTTGGATTCTTGGCTGCGAGGTTTGGTGAGTGCGGGACTTTCTTCTACTGAGTTTTGCCAGGCTTTTGTTAGGTAGAGAACAGAGCTGGTAATTGTGTTGTCGTTGTTGCTGGGTTAAGTGCAGCAAGGCTATAGTGGGCAGTAGAGAAGGCAGCACTCGGAACAGCCATGGGTTTGGATTTGAAGTCGTTGCGCAAACCGAAATTGCTGGAGCTTGCGGAGGAGTTGGGTCTGAATTTGTCAGACAAACTCAGAAAACCAGAAGTGTTAAAGGCTATTCTTGCTTTGGAAGCTGAAGATGACGAGCTTTTGGAATGCCTTGAGATCATTGATGAACGTCAAGAGAAACGTGAACTTCACGAGAAAGAGGAACATGAACGTCACGAGAAAGAGATTCGTGAACGAAGAGAACGTCACGAGAAAGAGGATCGTGAACGTAGGGAACGTTACGAGAAAAAGGACGCCCGCGTAAGGAAACTGATGCAGCTGGAGATTTCAGCCCATAGAATGAGCGTGGAAAAGCTTAAGGCTTTCAATGCCCTTCAGTATAACGGCTCGATACCGCGAGAGGGTACGCCACCGTTCCTCATCGCCGAGGATATGGCAAAGTATTTGGCAGACTTCGAAAGTCTCTGTAGAAGTAAACGCTTCGAGCGAGATAGTTGGGCGCAGAAGTTGGTAGCTCTTCTCTCCGCTGAAGCGTCGGAAGAAATCAAGCGATTGGTTGGCGACCGCTTGAAAAATTATGGTGAACTAAAAGAGTCATTGCTGATACAATATCAGATAACGCCTCATGATCTTCGGGAGAGGTATGAGAGCGAGAAACATTGTGACGAGTCGTACTTTGATTTGGCCTATCACTTGAAAGCCGCTGTAAGCGAATGGCTAGACAGTGCGGAAGTTCCGGAGCAAATCGAACTTGCACCGGACTGTGAGAAACAGCTTGGGGAAGCGGCCGAGCAACGTGACCGCAGTAGTGAGCCGACCGATTCTCGAACAGACGAGCATCGTGCTACCTTGGTCGAGCCACTAGCTGAGACGGTTAGCACAGGCTTAATCGGCGAGAAGTCCGAAGTGACGCCGTTAAGCGAGGTGAACTGCATGCCGACCCAAGTAGCTGTAGGAGATACAGTTCCATCACATGAGAGTGGGGAACTGGTAATAACTGAACCGCCTCTCAATGCAGAAGCTTGTGTAGAGCGTGGCGGAGAAGGAAACCAACTAGGAAATGACAGAATTTCGGTTTCCGAAATCAGCTTCGTCGTAGAGCAGGGCACGCAGAAAAACGAAGTGCCGATCAGGAAAACTGCGCAGCCCGCGAGTTGTCCCTTAATAAGGTCCCTTAATAAGCACTTTGGCTATTGGCAAACCCACGCTGCGAGCTTCCACGGCCTGTTTGATCCACGCGCACTCACCCGTGAACATCTCTGGTTCTACGTAAGAGGGGTGAACCACATCCATGGTAGCCGCAGAATCGCGAAGCACTCGACACTGTTTCCCGTTCACGCGGAGGTCTCGAGTGTACGGTTCGAGAAGCTTCATGTTCTCGTCACTTCGGCATAATGACAAAAACACAATCTTTGGTTTTGTCACTGGACACTGTGCCGGAAAATGACCAAGCTTCTGGCACGTATAACAGACGCGCGATTGCTTTGCCTCGAATCTCTTTTTCCGTTCGGCTTCGGTTATCACCGTCGCTTTATCGTCGGCCGGACTGCTTTCACTCGCATCCGCACCACGTTTATTCTCTTTAGCTTTAAAGGGCTTGAACTTCGGCCTCTCAAACTTAGAGCCGAATTCCCCCCGTTGACCGTCCTTAGCTCCACGAGCCCGACGCGTCACAAACTCTTCAGCTAGCTCGGCGGCTCTATCCACCGTACTAACATCTGGCCTATCCATGACCCAATACCGCACGTTCTCAGGTAACCGGCTGTAAAACTGTTCCAGCCCGAAACACTGCAGAACCTTATCGTGGTTACCGTACGCTTTTTCTTCTTTGAGCCACTCATACATGTTTGACATAAGCTTGTAGGCAAACTCTGTGCACGACTCACTTTTGCTTTTCTCATACTCCCGAAAATTCCGACGGAATGCTTCTGCTGACAGCCTGTACTTCTTTAGCAAACTCGATTTCACTTTGTCGTAATCCTCTGCTTCCTCTTTTGTCAAGCGAGCGATTACGTTTGCCGCCTCACCGGGTAACAAAGTGAGCAAGAGATGTGGCCACGTTTCCCGAGAAAACCCTTGCTTCTCGCACGTTCGCTCAAAGTTAACCAGGAACAAACCAATATCCCCTCCAAGCTTAAACGGCCGCATTAGTTCACTCATTTTGAACGATTCCCGTCCTCCTGCACCGTGAGCCCGACTTGCACTACCAGCGCGTCCCGCGTCTACCTCGATACGTTTCAGTTCCGTAGCGAGTTGATGGTCTCGCTCCTCTTTCTCTTGCCGTTCCTTACAGTCACGTTCCTCTTTCTCTAGCCTTTCCTTACGTTCACGTTCCTCTTTCTCTAACTTTTGCTTACGTTCTTCAATGATCTCAAGGCATTCCAAAAGCTCGCCATCTTCAGCTTCCAACTCAAGAATAGCCTTTAACACTTCTGGTTTTCTGAGTTTGTCTGACACATCCAGACCCAACTCCTTCGCAAGCTCCAGCAATTTTGGTTTGCGCAACGACTTCAAATCCAAATCCATGACTGTTCCGAGTGCTGCCTTCTCTACTGCCCACTATTGCCTTGCTGCAATGAACCCAGTAACAACGACAACACAATTACCAGCTCTGTTCTCTGCTTAACAAAGGTCTGGCAAAACTCAGTAGAAGAAATTCCCGCACTCACCAAACCTCGCAGCCAAGAATCCAACGCAGTCGTTCAGCTGCAGGCAACCAGTCATCACACAAGGCTCGTTGCACTGCTCCCGAATTTCTGCTGAGCTGCTTTTATTCATGCGTAACGCCTGGGACATCTCCGCTCTTCCCACCAGATGTTGCACCTCGGTCAGGCCTGGCTCGTTTCACCGACCACGGTCGCTGCTTGGTCGTCCTCGTCTCTTTGCTGTTCACCAGTTGTTGGACGACGGTATCGCCTGGATCGTCCCTCCAACCACGGTTACGGCTTGGTCGTCGTCTTCCCTCCGACCATGGTTACGGCTTGGTCGTCATACCGCTGTCTACCAGTTGTTAGGTTTGGGGTCGCGAGTGCCTGGGTTGCGTACCGCTGAAAGCAGTTATTACGTGCGGCGCGCGGCCCCTCGGTAGCGTTGGCCTGGCGGCTCCGTGGACGGCGGACGGCATCAAAGGTGCCAGAAAAGACGAGGCGTCGTCTAACGAAACAACCTTTACTAAAACATCATGAAGGAGCGGGCAGAGAAGCTGACCCGGAGAGAATACAGACACGTTCACACAGCTGGTGTCTAGCGTCGTCTCCACGGCGCGTCAAAGTAGTCTCTATCTCAGCGGAGTCGGCCGCTGCTTTTTATAGGTTTTCCAGTTCGCAGAGAAAGGCTAAACCCTCACAGGAAAGGGAGAGCCAAACTCGTTTGGGCAAGATGGGATGACTCAATCGCAGGTGGTCCGAACGCATCTCCTCCACCTCCTGCTGACGGGCGAGGGCGGCGCACTCTCTCACGAGCTCCAGGCTTGGCCGGCGTTTGCACACACACGCACGCACACACATTTGGCGCGTGGCAGGATCACGTTGAGATTTGTCCGCGGGAGGAAGCGTTGCGCGGCCGATGAACGGCGCCGAAATGGCCGATCCGCTCGCGGTTCTTACTGTTGCTATGCGGTGGCCGCGTCAGCTGTCCCACTTGTCGGTGGAGAAACGTAACAGTACTTTAATTGCAAAAATGAAAGATTGGAAAACAGGCTGGTTATTCTCAACGAACCAGTAAAATTAAATGCCGGTGAAACCAACTACCGTTGAACATGAGAGGCGAAAA
The DNA here is from genome assembly GCA_023969395.1 of Amblyomma maculatum. Classification (NCBI taxonomy): domain Eukaryota; kingdom Metazoa; phylum Arthropoda; class Arachnida; order Ixodida; family Ixodidae; genus Amblyomma; species Amblyomma maculatum. The sequence continues at coordinate 33,569 of JAJIZL010027825.1, forward strand.
GACAATATGCCCTACAAAATATTTGTTCATACGCTCCACTGCTGTTGGGGCGAAAATACAATATGCCCTGCCGCGGTGGAAAAATGTTTAATACACCCGACTGCTGTACCGGAGAAGTTGGGTTCGAACTCGACCGCCGGCAGCAGCGTTTTTCGATGGAGGCGAAAGGAGAGGCGCCCGTGTGCTTTAAGATGTCAGTAAACAATAAATTTTCAAGATGGGAAGCCTCGTCATGTGACCGATCTAATCATTCCAGTTTCTTAGAGTGCATCTGCTACTCAGAAATTTGAAGCACAATTTGGCAACAATCCATTTGGACTCATGTGTAGCGTGCGTCAGGCTGGCCGAACATACATCGATCACAATGAACTCAGCCAGTGCTGACATACCTCTCGCAAAGTATACCCTGGCATAGCCGAGCTAGGCTACTGCTTATTTTTTATATCCCCCTAGGGTGCATCGGGCGACCTTTGTATAGCTTTTGGTAGCAGTGCTAAGGCTGAGCCGAAATTTTCCTTCCTTGGCGCGCGTTAATCACAGTTCTATTGCAATTGTAGGATTAGACGGTAAAGTTTGCTGTGGCGTTCCTTGGAGCCCATTCCTGCAGTACTCCTGCAAGTGTGAGATAGATGGTACAGCATCGCTACTGTCGCGTAGCTTTCTCATAGCACCTGATCATCCCATGCAACATTATCGCCACGTGATACTGTCATAGTCACGTGAAAATGACATAGAACTTCGCAGTGACATGACCTTCTCACGTGACACTGTCATTACCACGCGACATGTTCATGCAACTTGACACTCCCGTGGCCTGCAGTGTACATTAGGTACTGCACATACAATCAACGCTGCAAACAGTAAACCGACCACAAGGCAACCTCCAAGACATATACATCGCCACTTGCGAAATATCCCCCCTAAATAGCAAGCATTTCCGGGCTTCTCTTCACTGGGCTTCGATTTCCCCTTCTGAAAAAAAAGGAACCCGCCCTGGCGCAGGTGGACATATTTGGACCGGCTTCCGCATTTTGGCCTAGTTTTTGCATTCTTAAAGTGGATGCGGGCCAAACATTTTTCTTCAAAGTAATCAAATTTTGGTTCTTTTCTGTTTTTGAAATGACGCGCAGGACATTATAGAGAATACTAGCAATAACGCGGGTCGCGGGAAAAAGCGGAAAGTAATTAATTACTATACTTTTCTTGCGTTCCATTTCGGAGTTTGTTCCAATTACTTAAAACCGTCTTTCATGCTCTTAAATCTACAGCAATAAATATGCCAGAACGTACAGTAACTAGTGTTATTACTTCATTTCAACGCACCCCAAATCTAATAAGCGGTCATTATTACGTGATTTTGGCTTGTATTTAACCGTAACAGGCCTAATATAAGTTCGATGAGTCAATTCTCTTGGAAACAGTGAGCCTAAAAATTAGATAGATACGTTGTTTTGCTAAAAGTATAACATATATGTGTGTCTCGACCCAGCATATTAGTGTTTTCATGTTTACAAAGTGCTTCTTTGAGGGAATATCGCGGCCAATCCTGGTTCAACACAGAAAGAGCTGTGTGAACAGTTGCTTGAAGGTCGAACTGCTATTTGCAATGATATTTTCGAGATGAAAGCTCAACTACTGCCAGAAAAATAAGTAACCTTCAACAGTTGTTCACCAAAATTGAAGAAAAGCTATCAGAAGCTTCTCCTTCTCACGATGATAAGGTTGAAACTACCCTTAAATCATTGGAGCACGTCCTTGGCTTCCAGACAAAAAAAAGCTAACACATCTGAAGGACCGAACAGGCGGTCAAATATAGTTATTCATGGCATGACCGACATCCCCGATGAAGCAGAAGAGCTGCTCAAGAAAAATCTTGTAACGGAGATAATGAAGGATAAGCTGAATGTGGAGTGCAATTCTATCAGCCGCACTGACTGGCTTGGCCGAGAAGGCACTAACCGTCCAGGGATAATCTATCTCCAGGGCTTCAATGAAAAGAAACTGATATTGAACACTGCAAAAAAATTAAAGGCTCGAACATGAGTATTAGGAACGCCTACTCTGAAGATACACTAAAAAAAAAAAGGAAGCTTATGGGGTACAGCGCACAAGGTGATAAACTTGAGGGTAAAATATATACCTAGTTCATGACAAACTCAGAAAAGTAAAAAAAGAAGCAAATCTATCGCTTCGGAACCATGAAGTGGACATTCCATCATGGTCCGTGTTCAAAGCCAGCTTATCTGAAGTTTTCGGTCGTCCTGCTGTGAGGAAACTCCGCGCTGAACAGCGCTTGCGTGCGCGGTCTCAGCAGGTTGGCAAGAATTTACGACTTACATCGAGGACATCATCGACTTGTGCAAGCGCGTGAACTCACAGATGTCAGAGGCCGACAAGATAAAGCACATTCAGCAAGGCATCGATGAGGACGCCTTTCAGATGCTGACAGCTCAAGATATCCGCACTGTCGCGAAAGTAGTCACGCTGTGTTAAAGTTTTGATGAACTGCGCAAACAGGGGGCCATAACCCGCGCGAACACCATGCACATTGAGTTTCCTGCTGGCCTAACAGATGCAGGTGAACATTCTGCGCTCCTGCCACAAATCAAAAGATTCATTCGGGAAGAAGTTGCTCGACAGCTCTCTTCTGCCATGAAGCGCCTTCATCACACCTAGCTCCCAGTTTGCGCCAGATTATTCAAGAACAGGTAGCTGAATCTCTTCCTCCAGCCCCTCAATCCATGCCAGTCGCAGCCCCGTTGACATATGCGGATGTTGCTGGACGACAACCACCTACATATGCTCCGCCACAACCTGCCTACGTTCAGCCGCCTCCTGATCCTGCTCGAGAACCTTCGCAGTTTATTCGACCGGCTCCAAGACCACACAATCCCTGGCGCTCGACAGATAACCGGCCCATTTGTTACACTTGCGGGCTGGCTGGACATATTTCCCATTATTGCCGAAACCGTCTCCCAGTGTCAGCACCACCTACTCATGGCTCTGGCAAATGGTCTTCGACGCCTCGGTATTGCGCGCCTACTGAGCCTCCAGCGAGCCGTCATTTCGCCCCAGACCGCTCAGCCATGTCCGACCGCCGTTCACCGTCGACACGACGCCGCTCTATCTCTCCGATGCGACGTCGACAGAACACTTCACGTGAGGAAAACTAGAGGCCGCAGTTCCTGAGGCGAGAACTGCGACCCCGTCGAACTTTCCAAGTCCTCATCTGTCGCCAGCCAACCTTATTGAACTTTTCGTCAAGGGTGTTGCTGTCGTGGCTCTAATTGACACTAATGCTGTGATTTCGGTAATGGACGCAAAACTATGTAGATCCTTGACAAAAGTGAAGGCGCCAATTGCGGTACTTTCGTTGCGAACGGCCAGCGCTCAGCATATCAGCGTTAGGAGGGTGCTCCGCTTGAGTAGTAATCCAGAACTGCCTTTACACAATTGAGTTTGTCGTGCTGCCAAGTTGCTCACACACTTTTAGGCTGAGATTTCCTATCGCGTCACGCTGCTATTATCGATTGTGCTCGCGCTTAAGTGGGGTTCTCGACTTTGCCCGATGCCTTACCAGACACCGAACTATCGAACTCCTGTGCTAAAGCCCTCATCGCCGAAGATATCGACCTGCGACACTGCGACAGCGCCCCTATCGTGTGTCTGCAATAGAACGCCAGGATATTGAAGAGCAAGTCGACATAATGCTCCAGAAGGGCGTGATTCAGCCCTCAAGCAGCCCTTGGGCGTCACCTGTTCTCCTTGTAAAAAAGAAAGATGGTTCTATCCGCTTCTTTGTCGATTATCGCCGTCTTAATAAGATCACGCGCAAAGACGTCTATCATATCCCACGCATCGACGACGCTGTCGATTGTTTGCAATGCACCGAGCTCTTTTCTCATCTAGATTTACGTTCCAGGTATTGGCAAGTTCCACTAGAAGCGCCTGATCGCCCCAAAACTGCCCTTCTAACTCCCGGGGGCTTGTACGAATATACAGTTACGCCATTTGGCCTTTGTAATGCTCCGGCAACATTTGAGCGGATGATAGACTCCATTTTGCGTGGCCTAAAGTGGTAGACATGTGTGTGCTACCTCGGCGACATTGTCGTCTTTTCTCCTGACGTTTACACACACCTCTACCGTCTGAAGAACGTTTTGACCTGCTTATCTGATGCCGGACTAAAGCTGAATTTGAAAAAATGTCGTTTTGCCGCCCGCCAGCTCACCATTCTCGGCCACGTTGTCTCCAAAGAAGGTGCATCTCCAGACCCTACCAAACTTCGTGCCTAGCAGCCTTTCCCAAACAGACTTCCATCAAAGATCTACGTAGCTTCCTCGGACTGTGCTCTTACTTTAGCCACTTTATTAGAATTTTGCTCCCATTGCTGCTCCCTTGACAGAACTTCTGTCCGGCAGTTCCGACCTCTCGAAATGGTCGCGAACGTGCGAAGATGCCTTAAATGCTTTACGCCTAATCCTCTCGGCACCACCTGTCCGGCGTCACTTCGATCCCACAGAGCCTACCGAGCTCCACACGGACGCCAGTGGTGTTGGTCTCAGCGCTGTGCTCGCTCAGCGCAAATCAGGCTATACTGAAGACGTGGTCACCTATGCTAGCCGTACACTCACGAAGGCTGAATCCAATTACTCTGTTACGCAAAAAGAGTGCTTAGCGATTATTTGGGCTCTTACTAAACTCCGCCCTTACCTCTATGGCCGCCCTTTTCAGTTAGTGACAGACCACCATGCGCTTTGCTGGCTTTCCTCACTGAAAGACCCATCCGACAGGCTGGTAAGGGGGGCTCTTCGTCTTCAGGAATGTGATGTCCGCGTTGTTTACCGCTCCGGCCGCAAGCATCACGACGCGATTGACACTGCTCATTAACCTCTACCACTTCTCATTTACCCGCAACTGCTGCGGACACAATTTTGCGGACGCGGTCTACGGACACGGTCTGCAGACAGCGTCTGTAGACAAAAATTTGTGAACATCGCAAAGTAAAGCTTTCGCGTTAAAATAGTTAACAGACTCAATTAGGATGATGCAAAGAATGTGACGTCACCCATCTGCGTGGTCGCGCATTTTTGCGAAGGTGGTGAGGGTGGCTGTATCTGGCCCTACGGGGCTGGGATAGGTCAATGCAGCTTGCGGCGGGGGCTAGCCAGCCACCGACTTTTTATCTGTTGTATGCCGTCATTACACCCGCCACCGTCTCGGTGGCGGTCGGCGGTTGTTGCGACGCGCGTCTTTCTCTCCCTCTTGTTTTTCTCTTTCTTCTCTACTTTCTTCTGTTCGCACGAGGCAGCGGAGGTGGCGCCCCGCCGGGGTGGTGCAGTGGTTGTGCTGTTATCATCTGTTTCGGCTTGGCTTGGCTTGGCTGGCAGCTGCGACTGCGATAGTGGATCTGCGGCGCAAGTGTATAAAAGCGGATGGCGAGAATAAACTAGGGGTCATTTTCGTCGCTTCGGAGCGCGGTGTCTGGACTGCTTTCTCCGGCAGCGTTCCGGCGCGGATGCTGCTGCGCCCCCCCCCCCCCCCTGCCTGGACTAACACGACATGTGCCCAGCCAGAGCTGCCAAGTGTCTCCACTGTGGCAAGAAGGGACATTTCGCAAAGGCCTGCTTGAAGAAAGCAACGGCTTCCGCTCAACGAAAGGTACGCGTCTCAGCGGTCAACCAGGGAACTGGAGAGCTACGCGTCTCAGCGGTGAACTGGAGAGACTTTCGTGGGATCAATAGATGCATGCAGAAAAGCGCGATTTGTTCAGGTGCGCATAAATTCTGTGCCCATTTTTGCAAAGGTTGACTCAGGTGCTGAAGTGTCAGTATTACCATCAACGTTTCCGGGATTACCGTCCCGACTGGTAAAAACCGATGAAATCTTGCAAGGTGCAGGAGGCAGTAAGCTTAACGTACTAGGCAAATTCGTAGCAGAGATCGCATGGAAAGAGAAAACAGTGTATTAAACATGCTACGTTGTCAGTCCGTTACGCGACGTCCTTCTAGGATTACCTGCACTTGAGGTCTTAGGTATCGTGAAATTTGCAGACGCGGTCGAGTCGGGAAACCTGCAGTACGAGACGCGTTTTCCAGAAACGTTCCGCAGTCTAGGTACGATGCCAGGGCAGTACACCATCAGGCTACAAGCTGGCGCTATCCCGCATGCCATAAGCGCTCCACGCAGGGTACCAATTCCCCTGAGGGAGTCCCCGAAGAGCGAAATAGATAAAATGGAGCGTTTAGGCATAAACAGGAAAGTGGATGGGCCCACCGAATGGTGCGCCGGAATAGTTCCGGTAGTGAAGCCCTCAGGAGACCTGAGAGTTTGCGTAGACCTCACTAAATTGAACAAATTCGTAGTTCGAGAGCGATTTACGTTACCAACTGTGGATCAAGCTCTAGGGTCACTGTCGGGAGCGAAATGGTTTTCAAAGTTCGATGCCAACTCAGGCTTCCACCAGGTGCGACTGAGTAAAGACTCGGAAGAGCTAACCACGTTCTTAACACCCTTCGGTAGATGCTGTTTCACGCGACTACCCTTTGGAATTACCTCCGCTCCGGAGTACTTCCAAAAGAGAATGTCTGAGATACTAGCTGGCCTGCCGGGGGTCGTTAATCTCATGGACGATGTCCTAGTGTTTGGCGAAAGCAAAGCTTCCCTGATTTCCTTATTTCACCAGCTCCGTGGCTTCCTTTCCATTCCAGCGGTTTGCTACTTTAACCTACTGAATTTTACTCCTTATGAGTAGTTCTACTTGTTCATAATCCCAGTCTTCCATGGGGCTTTTCTCTATTGCTTCCTCTATGTCTGCTGCTATCTGCGCTATTTGATCGTCGTTTAATTTTGCGTTTACGGTTTGTCTAAGTTCCATTTCTCTTTTCATCAAGGGCCCCATCTGCAGACTAATACGTTTATGATCACTTCCCAGACTGCACTCCCCTTCTTCGTCTATTTCCATTTTTGTTACCTTGCTACAAATTTCCTGCGACATTAGACAATAGTCAATGGTCGTCTGCCTGTTGCGGAATTCCCACGTGATTTGGCCTTCACATTTGTTTCTCTATTTACTATAACTAGATCGTGTCGCTCGCAGAAATCTAGCATTAGCTTCCCGTTACAATCCGTGTATCCATCCAGATCGTCGATGTGGCCGTTCATGTCCCCCAGTAGAATAATATTGGCCCCGTTTCCAAACTGGCTTATATCGTCACTGAGGCATTCAACAAAATAACTGTTTTCTTGCCTGCATTGATGTCCTGTTCCTAAATAAACTACCCGTAGCCATGTCTTTCTGCTGGCAATTGTTCCTGAAACCCAGATATGTTCTTTACTAGATGATTTAATTCTTTGCCAATTTGTTCACTGGTGTATCAACATATCTAGCCCTCCACCCTTTTTTTTTTCGTTCTCGTTCTGTTGCACCCTTCCCAGACGTAGCCTTCTATAAACGGCGGATCTTCTAGATCCCTGAGATGAGTCTCGCAAAGAGCGTACACACCTATTTTGTCATCCTTCAACTGCTGTTCTATAATTAGCCAATTCGCTCTTTTTCTACCTCCTTGCATGTTCATGTAGCTGATCCTAGTGTTAAATTTCTTTTTTGTACTTTTCTTTCTCGACCTACGCTTTGCCATCTTTGGGGGCTCAGCCTCCAATATTACACTTTCTTCTGCTTCACTTCTAACTACCTTCGTGCACGGAGTCCTCGCGGACCCCCTAAAAAAGCTACAGCCCTGCCTGCTAGGCGCCAGCCGATCTCTGCTCAGCGAGGCACCTGCGACGCCACAACACAAATAGAACCACACTGAACACAAGATGTTCAAAAGGGGTGCGCCGGCGCCTGACGCCGGGGTTCATGCGGACGTTAAACATCCTATACGGGAGCCGCCCCATTGTTCTCACAACTACACATTCGAAAAAAAAATACATGCGCGAGACTATCGGGAGCACCGCAGTTGGCACACTGGTCATTGGGAACAACACTCCATCTGGCAAGGCGCTGTCTCGTGGGGAGGACGCCCCAGCGCCGAAGCCAGTCAAAATCTCGCACTTCATTTGGCAGCCGACAAGCTGCCCACGCTAGCCATTTGGGAACAGCGGTCTCTCGTTGCTCATCAGCTGAAAGCCTGCGAACTGCAACTAAATTGCTGATGCGTATGGCTGGTAGGTCGCCTACATTAACATCTGACAGGTCTGCATCTAGAGTCGACTTTATCTCGGCAACCTCGCGGTAAAAAGGCAGAGGTCTGTCCGCTTGTGGACCGAGGTATTGTTCGGGTGTAAGCACACGACGCGCCGTGCTCATCCAGTACAGGATGAGCGAGCGACCAGGGCAAGACTCGTCAGCTAATAGCCTCTCTAACAGCCTCAACGCGAGCACTCAAGCCACTGTCGGGATGCACGGAAGGCCAAGGCCTCCCCTGCTCCTCGGAAGGTGTAGGATGTAACGGGCGTCTAGCGCTGTCCTGCCATCCCAAACAAAAGTCCCTATAAAGGACGCGAGTCTGTTCACCACCTGGCGCGGGAGTGTCGCGATACGCTCCACATAAAAGGTGAAAGCGCACGCTCGTGTCTTGACGACGCTAACTTTAGCATCCAGCGTGAGGTTAAAACGCGCTGCGTCAGAAAAGACCGGGAGCTGTCGACTGGTTCATGGCGCCTAAGGCACAACGCACCTCCTCCAAAGTTACCGGCTCCTTAAGCGCCGAACATGCGTCTTCTGGAAGTTTAGGGAGAGGCCCACAGAAGGAGCCGACAACTTCTTGAAAATGCTCCTCCTGGTTGAGGCCTTGCGACGAAAGGAGGGCCGCGAAATGCACGGTAAACGAGTTGCGGATGTCCGCGGGTTCCGAAGACGTCGTACCGTCCGCAAACGTGATGCTCTCCGCGTGCGTTCACCTGTTACTGCACTGGCCAACGGCTCGAGCCTGTCCGAGGTGCGCGGCATCCTCAAGCGGCACGTTTGATGGTCCCGCTGAGAGTGATGCGCGAGAACTGTCTTCGTGGATGCGGTGATAACGCTCGTGCAGCGTCTCGAGATATTCGCGCATCGCGAAAATAAGCGTTTCCCGCCCCCTACGATGCGCATATTGCGCAGAACGTCATTCAACATGGTCGTAATGCGGACACGCCGCGTCCGATGTGCCGAGTGCTCAGTGAGATAAGACATTTGCGGGTGGGCCTCAAGCAAACTACTGTATACTGTACCATAGTGCATATATTTCTTTTATTTTTACCTACTATTTTCTTTCTCCCTATCACTCGCCTCTTTGATTTCCTCTACCTTCTCCTCGATATCCCTTTATTTCCGCCGCCCCAGTTCAGGTGCTTCCGATATCAGATAGCAGATACCGGGGCTGGCAAACATGTTTTCTTTCCTTTTTTGCATACAATAAATAACCACTACCACCACCACCACCACCACACGCCGCGCCTTCCCCGCATGCACAAGAACATCGCGCCAGCGTGTTTTCAGGGCGTCCCAGGTAACAGGTGTTATGTCACTAACTGCTGCCACAGACAAGCACAGCGTATATCAGTGAAACACTGTTCATCGCGTAGTACCGCTGCATCCATGCGCCACATCAGGGGGCTGTTTGTACGGCCCGGGGCTGCTCGCAGAGTAACCGTGACCGGGAAGTGATCACTCAGTTTAAGGCCTGGTGGGAAAGGCAATGCCTCGCACTGTAGCAAGTCTCTGGCCCCAAACTCGTGTCGCCTCGAAATGGTCTCCGTGAAGAGTGCCTTCGCGTCCTCTAAGCGTAATGATCGCACTAGTTTTCCAAGTTCCTTCGCGTGGTAATTGGAGGCGCCCTGACCAGGCCCCCTGGTGTCGCGCATTGTGTTTAAAACACAATTGAAATCCCCGAACAGAAAGTGGGGCACGTCATCGAGAAAATATGTAGTGATGAATCGAAAGAACTCGTAACTGGCGCGTCGGCGATCGAGAAAAATGTCAACGACAATCGAACATATCTGCGCAATGAAGCAGTGACAGCCGCCATCACAATTCATTGTGCTAAAGTGTCACGCTAGAAAACTCGCATAAATTGAAAACGTACGTGGATGTTACAGTTTATGTTTTTTTTTTTCATATGCGCTCTACTATCTAACCTACTATTCTCTGCAAAATTTTATACCTCTTGGAGCACACCTCTGTTTTTCTAGATGTGAAGCCAGCTTTCATTACATATTAAATTTCGCGAAGTAGCAGTCGATTCCTGTCAAGGCGAAGTATGGTAGCCGGAGGTATGTTAAGGAATTTAATTTGGATAATAGGAAAGGAAAGGCGCAGCATCGGTCACTCTGTGGACACCTGATGCGCATCGTAAGGGGAGGGAGGAAGACAGGAATGAAAGCAGAAAAAAGCGGTTTTTGTGACTGTAGGAAGAAGGAAAAGAAACTGTACGGGCCTGCTACTGGCTCTGTAGCTGAGCCACCACCGCTGCCTCGTGCGAACAGAAGAGAAAATAGACAAGGAAGAAAAAGAAGTGTGAGAGAAAGACGCGCGCCTCAACAACAGCCATCGTCCAGTACCTAAGCGGTGATGGGTGCAATGACGGCCTACAATAGATAAAAGTTCGGTGGCTGGCTAGACCCCATCGCAAGCGGCGTTGACCTACCAGTCCCACACCATAGGGCCTGGAGCAGCCACCCTTTACACGACCTCTTCAGAAAAAAGAGGTGCGGTATTGGAATGTTAGGCAGTGCTTTTGATTACCTGGTGGCGTTCGTTGCTTCAGTCCCGAACGCCGACGGCTGCGTTTCAATGGAGGTGAAACCAAGAAGCGTCCGTGTGATCAAATTCAAGAGATACAGGAGACACAAACAATCCAGGACGAATATCGCCACAAACTAAAAGTAACGCCAATACCCAGGAACATGGATTCCAACCTACACAAAGCACGCAGAGAGGCAAGGGCTGAATACCTACAAAATAGATTAGCACCCAGAGAAACGACGGTATACGTGGACGCAGCCACATACACAGAACAGCGGGGTAGCACAACAGCAATGTGGTAACAACAGTGATTGACTCGATGCTACGCGAGATCACCAGTGCATCACTACAAGACTGTACGATAGTCGAGGCTGAGGAAGCGGCCGTTTCTCTAGTGGCAGCGGAGGGCTATCGATCTAAACGGTCTCTAATAATTATTACAGACTCTCAAACCGCATGCCGCAACTATCTTCGCGGCAGAATCGGGCACAGAGCGCTCCGCATACTCCGCTTTGGGCGCCACATAGCACGACAACCAAACGAAAAATCAATCAAGCATACGATAGTATGGACGCCGGCACACGCGGGAGTAACAGGGAACCAAAAGGCGGACAGGATAGCTCGAGGGTACACTTATTTCCGAGCATCCAACGTAGGCGACCTCGAGGGGAACGAAGCTGCACCCCAAGATTATTCGGCAATACTAAACCATTACAAGGGCTGCAGAAGGCGGTACCCACCACCACACAACTCCCTTAGCAGAGAGGACTCAGTCGCGTGGAGGCAGATACAAACGGGCTCGTACCCGAACCTACACGTATTCAACAAAATGTATCTCACACAGTACACTAACAAATGTCCTTGGTGCCAAGAACCACCTACGCTGTACCACATAACGTGGGCATGCAAGAGGATAAGCGTGGTACCCGTTATAAGAAACCCCGAGTGCGGAGCAATGGGAGGGAGTGCTCTCCAGCGATCGCAGAGTCGACCAAGAAGGTCTGATTCGGCGAGCACAACTGGCAGCAGCATCCAGCGGAGCCCTTGACTAATGGCAACCGACCTTTGTCTTAGAAGGTGGACGAAGCCATCTGAAAACCGCTGAAGAGAAGCCAATCTAGAGCTAAATAAAGTTTTTACTCACTCACTCGCCCCGCTAGGGTGGCGCAGTGGTAAGACGCCCGACTACTGTGCCGGAGTTCCCGGGTTCGAACCCGACCACGGCGGCTGCGTTTCGATGGAGGCGAAACGGAGGGGCGTCCGTGTGCTGTGCGATGTCAGCGCACGTTAAATATCCCCAGGTGGTCGAAATTACTCCGTAGCCTTCCACTACGGCTCCCCTTTCTCTCTTTCCACTTTCACTCCCACCTTCCTCCCTTCCCTTACGGCGCGGTTCAGGTGTCCACAGAGCGAGTGTGACAGATACTGCGCCTTTCCTTTCCTCTGAACCAACCAACCAACCACTCACTCACACTGTGCTCTGCGATGTCAGTTTACCTTAAAGATCCTCAGATGGTGGAAATTACTTCGGAGTCCTCCACAACGGCACTTCTTTATCTCTTCTTCGTTTGCCCTTCCTCCCTTTCCTTACATCACTGTTCAGGTGTCCACAGAGCAAGTGTAACAGACACTGCGCATTTTTTCCCTGTGAACCAATAATTATAGTTTATTATTGATCACCTGGGAGTTAACGTGCACTGGTGGCGCGCAGTACATGGACGTATTTCCGTTTCTCCTCAATCGAAATGTTCCGCCACCACGGTGGTGCAGTGATTAAGATGCCCAACTACTGTGCCGGAATATTCTGGTTCGATCCGGACCATCCGCGGCTGCGTTTCGATTGAGGAGAAACGAAGAGGCGTCAGTGCGCTGTGCGATGTCAGTTGTTGTTGCTGTGGCTGTAGGAAGAAGAAGAAAATGCATAGGCCTGCTACTGGCTCTGTACCCACGCGTCCTTGACCGACCGTTTACGTGTGTCCGACGTTCGGCAAATGGTCGGCAGCCGACTTAGTCGACTAGTGAACCCCGGCAAGCGGTCGGCCCGCAGGTGGCCGCCAGTCATTTCGGCAAGTAGTTCTCAGCGGGCTTGGACCCGACTCCTTGGGCGGACTAAATGCCGGGCACGGCGCCAGGTTAATGGCAAGGGTGCGGCAATGCGTCGGCCCGACTGTTGAGGCGGTGCATTGAAAAAAGTTATGAAGAGCATGACTACTACTTTTTTTTATTTGCCTGTTACTTGGCTTTGGGTTTTCGCGATGTTATGTAATTTGCGCTTAGTATGGAACAAAATGATACATGCGAATTAGTGTAAATGTTTTGCTACATTAATTAATGCTATTGTCTGTTTAACTTGTGGCTCACATTTTTAGTGAACCCTAGCTGTTAGTAAAATTATTTACCGAATTCTGATAAACAGCAAGCCACGAGGTGAGCGCGATTTCATGTGTAGATTATGTCATTTTATTGTTTGCTTGTTACGAAGCACAGCAGTAAGTGATGTAACATCAGTTATATTCTGGCGCACAAGCTCCCGTGCACTCCATTTAGCTCGTATCACTCACTGAAATTCGTTCGCTATATTGCAGGGCACTTTAGCAGACGCAAGTTCGCATTGTAAGGGGGGAAAAGGCCATTGTGTAAAATAAAAGAAGGGGACAGAAGAGAAAAAGCACACGGCGGCAGACATTATGTGCAGGGCACTGGCAAGCCTTGGCCGCGGCGAACGCTCCGGCATGCAAGCAGAGACAAATTCTAAAAACACGACTTTGCAGCTGGAGAAGAGAAATGCATACACGGAGGGAGACCCGGACGAAACAAACCGACCGCGCGCTCTGACGTTTCGAAGCAAGGACGGAAAAGATGGGGGAAATGGCGGGAAGGGTGGGGCAACTGTGTCAACCCCGCAGCTCGAAAGTTGGTGGCGAGCGTTCCTGACTGGGCGAGAGAAGAGACGTGTACACGCAGACTTTGAAGAGAGCATGCAGTTTTGTGGTATTTGTATACTATTTTTGAAGGAACTCTTTACGAACAAAGTTGTCTTCCGATCAAACACATGAAAAAAAAAACGAAGGAAAATGATTGTTGACCAGGTTATTAATCGCATACTTTCTTCCTCAAAGCAGTCTGGCAAAGCTAAGAGCCGCGAGAAAGCGGGCCAGCGTCCTTGTCATTTGGTTTTGTCTCTTTTCGAGGGGCCCATTCATCCTCTTACGACCTGCCGGGGTGGGACGGGCGGCGGGGAGTCGGAGGGGCGCATTTTGGGCACCAGAGGAACCCCACAAGGTGCAGTCCTCTCCCCTTTCCTCTTTAATGTCACCATGAGGGGCCTTCCCCCAATTTTAAACGCCATACCTCACGTAAAACACTCCCTATACGCCGACGATATCACCCTCTGGACCAACTCTGGTTCAGACGGGGACATCCAGAGTTCCCTGCAGACAGCCATTGACACTGTCCACACCTATATACAGGCGAACGGCCTCACATGCTCCCCAACAAAATCGGAGCTGCTTGTCATCCGCGATAGGAGAGTGCGCAGACCGGCTCCCGCAGCGCTTCAGCTCATCACGCTCCACATCGACACACACCCAATACCTTCTGTCCAGACCATTCGTGTCCTGGGCATGCTAATACAGAACAATACACAGAACTCCGAAGCAATACAACGCCTCCGCACCACAGCTCACCAAATAATCGGCCTTATTCGCCGCATCTCCACACTTCGTAGAGGCATGATGGAGGATGACCTCTGCCGGCTAACACAGGCATTCCTCGTTAGCAGGATAGTATACTCCTATCCCTACTATCACCTTCGCCGAAAAGATGAGGAGGCAATTAACAGCATTATCCGCTCGGTGTACAAAGCTGCCCTAGGGTTGCCACAATATGCTAGCACACGACACCTCCTCCAACTGGGGATTTACAACACTCTTTCTGAACTTATAGAGGCACACAAGACAGCCCAAATTCATCGCCTCTCCAGGACAAATCACGGCCGTCTCATCCTTGACCGGTTAAACGTCAGCCCAATAGGCGATCCCCATCCCACAGCCCCCCTCCCGACATGTGTACACAGCTGCCTCGTTGTCAAACCACTACCAAAAAACATGCTCCCTGGCCGACACGACGCGCGCCGTCAACACAAAGCCAGGGCACTCGATGAAACCTACCATACCGATGAACACGCAACATACGTGGACGCGGCAAGGCAAGATGCAACAACATATGTGGCCTGTGCTACCACGCCGCAATCTACACTGATCTCCGCCGCCACGGTGCGTGCCTCCTCCCCCACCGCAGCGGAAGAAACAGCTATAGCGCTGGCCATCGCTGACCCGCGTACGCGTACAGTCCTTAGTGACTCAAAAAGAGCAATTCTAAATTTCTCGGCAGGCTACATCTGCCTTCCTGCTGCACGCATCCATCGCGGCTGCACTCCCGACCACAAAATTAACCTAGTCTGGGTGCCCGCCCACGCGGGAAACTCTGGAAACGATGGGGCCGACCAACTTGCCCGAGGATTAACAATCCGGGCGGTCGGTCTCACGCATCTAGACGCACTCGCTGAAACCCCCAAGCTTTCGCCGAAATTACCAATTTACACAAAGAGACGCGACACCTTTTCCCGCCTCCCCACCTCGACCGAGCGCAAGCCACCCTGCTGCGCAGATTATAGACACACTCATTTCTTAGTCACTCCAGGCTATCACTAATTACTAAAGGGGAATATGACCCCGCATGTCCAAATTGTAACAACGGAGAACCCGCCACTCAGGCGCACACCCTCTGGGGATGCGTAAATAACCCGCCCCCAAGGGCCCTCCTGCCAGCTCCCTCTGCGGAAAGCTGGCACCAACTCCTTACCAAGCCAGACAGGAACACACAACTTTCACTCATTTCGTGGGCCCAGGATGTCGCCCCCACCTGGGGGCCACACAGGACCCACTGCCCTAATTCACAACATCTGGGGCAAATAAAGTTGTCTCTCTCTCTCTCTTTCTCTCTCGTAGCGAGCAGTCCGATTCTACAATGTACTGGAAACTACCCCGCTCTCCTTCACCGCTTCTTGTCAACAGTTCTTGGAAGACTAGGCAGCTTGTGCTCGTGGGTGCATCCTTTCAAGTTCGTTGCAGAAGCGTAGAACGCGAACCAATAGACGATCTCGAGCGTGCGAGGACGCTGTACGTGCGAACGAAATGTTGGAAATACAAGCGCGTTTTCCAAAGTTGCGCGTTATTAGTGAAAATTATGAGAGTCAACTTTGTTACCTTCAATAACTAGGCGCTAGACAACCAGACCTCATTTTCATTCGCATTTATACATTGTCAGGACAAGCGACTGTGGTAGTTTTCAACCGCTGTATCCTTTCGGTAACACCGCCAAGCCATCCTGAAGTAACGCGATCCTTCGGCGCGTTTGGACACAAAAATTCGAAGATGCTCCGCTTTTCCTGTTTTTTTTTTGCTCAAATAATGGGAGTGTTAGTTTCATAGGAAGGAAAGAGTTGAATTGTATTTATTTTATCAGTATTTTGCTTTTGTTTTACAGATTGTTTTGAATTATGGCTTCTATATTTTCTTGCTTGTTATTGTCCACTCATGGTCCGCGAGAAACATATTTTTTAACGCATTCTGCATATCAATATGAGTTTGAGACCCCTATGTTATACAGAGTGATTGAAAATTAAGAACATTCAGATCTACACGAGGTACGCGCAAATAAAAAGGCTAATTGAAAAGAATTCTTTCTTGAAGCAGCTGCCGCAATTTCGAGTTTTTGTTGTGGCTTGCAGACTAATAATATGGAGAACTTTTAGTTTTAAGGCGCAAACATGTATCGGAAGTGATTAAAGCGAATTATCTGTCGTACGTACTAAGCCGAGAGATCGCTCGTAGATTAGCCCTGCATATGGAAGTAATGCTCCATAAGTCAGGAAACTTAACACTTCTGCTTGAAAAGTACCGGGTTAAGAGAGTAGAAACAATCATGATGTCATAGGCTTGAACTTCAACCATCTACATAGTAGGGAACCAAAGAAATCTTATTGATAAACATGGAAATAGCAAAGCGCACTGGGACAATAAATAATGTTTCAGTAAAACAGCAAACAATACCCAAAATATAAGGTAGCGTTAAGAAATATATAATGCTGTGGGTTACTGCACCCGGGCGCGACAAGGTTACGGTCAAGCTTTTCGCCAACCTTCCCGATGCAGCATATGTCGTGCTTCTCAAATATATCAATAGTATTTAAGATGGAGACACTCCTCTCCCTCTAGACTGGAAGTCGGCTCTCGTCACTTTTATCCCGAAAACCGGCAAACCTATTGATGTGGAGAACCTTCGCCCCATCTCTCTCACGTCTTGTGTCGGCAAGCTGATGGAGAAAATGGCGCTCGACAGACTCTCCGAATTTCTCGAAACACAGCACATTTTCGCGGACACCATGTTCGGTTTCCGCCCTCAAAAATCAGCGAATGATATACTCCTTCAGCTCCACCACGACATCTTAGACCCTGACGAATGTCCCCATAATGACAATGTGGTCCTGGCCTTGGACCTTAAAGGCGCATTTGACAATGTCAAGCACGAAGTAATCCTCGATCACCTCAGTCACACCAACTGTGGTAACAAAACATTCAATTACATAAAACAATTCCTTAGAGACCGCCAAGCTTACATACGCAAACAAGATGCGGAACACGGAAGATACACCATCGGCTCGAGGGGAACACCTCAAGGCGCTGTCTTGTCTCCCCTCCTCTTCAATTTAGCCATGCTTCATCTTCCCTCCAAATTGGCCTGTCTTCCCGGGATACATCACGCACTTTAAGCGGATGATATCACAATCTGGGCCACGCAAGGTAGCCTGGGCCACATGGAGTCCTGCCTGCAGGCAGCGGCGACAATAGTCGACGACTACGCGACCTACTGCGGACTCCAGTGCGCCCCAGCTAAATCTGAATTTGTGCACGTACGTCCCTCCCCTCGAGACACAACTCAGCTTCGAATCAGTCTCCCCTCGCGACCGATCCGGGAGGCCAAAGAGATCCGCGTTCTTGGCCTCTTCATACACCATCAACGCAGAGTTGACACCACTCTGGCCAAACTTCGCATGGTGGGAGACCAGGTGGGCCGTATGGTCCGCCGGGTCTCCAACAAGCGGGGCGGATTACGAAGCAAGGATGCACTGCGGCTTGCCCATGCTTTTGTAACGAGCACAATCCTCTACTCGACACCCTACTTGTACCTGCGTAAACACGATGAGGATCAATTGGAGGCCATTCACCGGAAAGTCATCAAGCGGGCTCTCGACCTTCCGGTCAGCACGTCCAACCAGAGACTTCTGGCTCTGGGCGTGGTGAACACCTTCCGGGAGCTACGAGGAGCCCAATTACTAAGCCAATACACGCGTCTTACACAGACCACGTCCGGTCGCCGCCTCTTGGACCGGCTACACATCAAACACGATTACCACATTGAGGAAAGGGTGAGAGTGCCAGAGCTCTGGAGACGCGCCGTCCGGGTCCGATCCCTTCCCCGCAACATGTCCAAACAAGACCATAACGGTCGTCGCCAGGCGCGCGCGGAAGCGTTGGAGCGATACTATGATCACCAGCAACACGTGTATTATGTGGATGTTGCTGGTCCTTACCACGGGGGTGGTATACGGCTGCAGTCGTACACAACACAAACACGGTTAACGGCTAACTTTCAAAGCCTACAGCACAACTCACGCGGAGGAGATTGCTATGGCTCTGGCTCTCAGTATTCCCAATTCGAAACACATCATCACCGACTTTCGAGGGGCCTGTCGGAATTATAGGCTGGGATGGGCTCCCTAGCTTGCCCGGCGTATACTGCAATCTAGCTGCCGATATATAGACCCAACTCCGCATAACCTCATTTGGGCACCCGGTCACCAGGGACTCAAGGGAAACGAGCGGGCCGATCAGGCCGCCCGCGCACTATCTCCCCGGGCCATCTCCCTGTCCTTGGAAGCCTACTTCTAATCCGACAATCTGGCCCTTACATTCAAAGACATCACCGATTACTACAAGGAGGAGCACCGGCGCTACCCGGCCCGTTGTAAGGGACTGGATCGCGCTGACGAGCGCCTCCTCATCAAAATTTTTACCAATACTACACTGTGCCCGGCGGTGCTTAAACATATCAACCCGTCCTTTGGTGGTGCGTGCCAGTACTGTGTGGAGGTGGCTGACACCTTCCACATGGTCTGGGCGTGCCAGTCAAACCCATCAATTCCCCCCAACCCTAATCCAACTAGAGAGGACTGGGAGGTGGCCCTGCTCGGCTAACAAGACCTCAAGGATAAAAGGCCTTGGTTCAACGGACGCGGGCGGCGTTGCTTGTCAATGGGGCCCCGGAATAGGGGCTCCACCTAGTATTGTGAGGGGAGGATACCGATACGTCTCTAACCCAAGCACCTCTCTCTAAACATTTAATTGTTATTTATAAATATTTTAACCACCACCACCACCACCTAACAAATTTTCAGGCAGTCGATTGCTCGAACCTTTGGGCTCACACATATACGCGTGAGCCGGCTTGCGTCAGGCAAGAACCGTGTTCAAATCACTTCGATGTACAAGTGACCTGCCTGAGGTGGATGTGCCGCGTCAATAACCTCCGGATAAAGCTTTGCTATCGAAGAACTAACAGCTGGCATTATCTAGGTGAGACGCACTAGCATGGGGAACAGTAGACAACGGGGTCGCCGAAAAAATACGATCGACCGCGTTCCTATTCTACCAAATGATCAACCTCACGGACTTCACTACACGTTGTTCGAACGGTTCGCGCAGCCTTCCTCCGTGCGACGAAAAAGCTCACGGCGCTAGGCAGCGGAATGTCCAAGCTGTGACGCAGTCCTTAAGGACACATGTGTGTGAGACTCGACCTGACCAAATTTGGTACAGTACGGATCAATATGCCAGCTTTAAAGCCTGTCTTAATTTGGTGGGGATCGAGTACGCCACACTCAGTGCGCCACCGAAATTCTCTTACAGCATGCGGGAGATTGGGTGCAACAGGTGTCTCCCACTTCGCATACCTTTGGCACATATGTCTAGGGGCGCAGAATAGCAGAGCGCTTCGCCGAGAGTATATACGACTATGGCTATCTATGCTCCGCCTACGATCATATCCTCTAACTACGCAAACACGTGCGCCTGTATTTCCCCTGACCGTGCCCTACAAAAATCTGCCTTCTACTTCCAAGCCAGTAGAAAAGTTCAGGCCGCCCAACGTAACCTATGCGAATTACTAACTCGGATACCCATTAGCGCGCCAAAAAGAGCATAATGAAGACAAGGCGGAACCCAAATAGGCGCCACCACCTACCTAAAGTGTAAATATAATCAAAGTACATTGACTTTGCTAGAGGAATACACAAGAAAACACGTGCTAAGCCATGCAGGGTCGTATGATTGGGAGGCTGGATCAATAAACAATCAAGGAACACAGATGTGGGAAAGTTGGAACCTGTGTGCACTATGCTTTATCAGAAGTTTCGCGCATACTTTAATTAGCTATAACTTTAGGATCAACAAGATGTCCCAGAATATTGAGTTAATAGTTGAAGGCTCCGCCTTCTAGAATACGGGTCTGCGAGCGATGGTCTCGCCCGACGAGTGAAAACCAAGTCTTTCTTAAAAACACCGGTTTATTCCGGATCAACAGAAAAGTATAAAATAGAAAAGAAACAGCAGTGGTCAAAACTGCGCTGGAAACATGCCGTCGAAGTGCGCGACAATGGACTATGCAGAATAAAACGGAACATGGGTCAGGGCTTCACCGCGACAACACAAAACACACTGCGGCGCGGATAGGGCGAGTAATAGGGCCAGAGCGTTGATCACGGTACAGAAGCATTGCTACTCGCGTGGCAGCACTCACGCTAACACTCCAAAGGCTTTCTTGTAGGCGCCGCTTCAGTTTTTGCCTCGCAGGACTCCGCTCCGTCGTCCGTGTACATCCCGCCGGCTTGGGACGCTGCCACGCCGCCCTTCTGTGGCCGGCCTCCCGGCGAAAAAGCCCCGAGCCTTGCTTCCGACGCGCTTATCTACCCTCTGTCTCGCGCCGATAACATGCCGCCCCCGCTCCGGGCAGCTCGCTCATGCGTACTCGCGCTGCCCGGGCGGACACCAACACAAACAGAAAAAAGCGCGCGTGGTTCGAAACGCTAAAAGGGGCTGTGGGGCCCCACACTCCCCCCTCTCAAGACGGGACACCTCCCGACGTGTAAAACAAAAATAACGCGGGATAAGGACGGAACTGGTACTGCTGCTGGCGGGGCGCATGCTTGGAGGTATCCCCCGAGCGTGGGTACCCGTAGTGCCTGGTAGGTCAAGTGTTTCTATGTGGCTAATGGACGGCCGTGGTAAGCTCGGAGATCGGCCACGTTGACTGGTCCGGCTTCTCGACCACCCTGCACATGGCGACTAAAGTAAGGAAGCCGAGACGCACGCTTTGTTATCGTGTAAGGGCCAGTCCATCGTGGAGGGAGAGAAGCAGCAAACCCTTTTGCTGCATCACTTAGTGGGTCCGTGCGGCGAAGGACTTTGTGGCCGACTGTGAATTCCAAAGGTCGCCTTCCCTTGTTGTACTGGTTACAGTGTTCCAGGCGGGCAAGGTCCAAGTTTACCCTTGCCTCCTTCAGAGTCTCGGCCAAGCGGCTGGAAAGATCATGCGCAAATTTAGAATGGCTAAGACCCGGTAAATCTGAGCCATTCAGAGCATGCTCAATAGGGAACCTGAGCTCACGACCAAGGAGAATGGCCGCTGGCGTAAAACCTGTTGACCGGTTTACAGTGGTTCTTGTGGCGAAGGCCATCTCCTGGATACGAGCGTCCCAGTCCTTGTGCCGCTCCGTGAATGCCACCATCATAGTCTTGAGATTTCGATTCACTCGCTCTGTAATGTTTGCTTGAGGATGGTAGGGCGTAGTCTTTTTGTGCTGCACGCCATGAACTTTGCAAGTGGCAGTGAATATCCTACCGGTGAAATACGTGGCATTATCAGTGATAAGCTGAGCTGGGAAACCAAAGCGAGTGAATGTTTCTAGTAGCTTATCCCAAATTATTTTCGCGCCTAGCCTACTGAGTGGATACAATTCTACCCATTTCGAGAAATGATCAGTAATTACTAACAAGTAGCGATTCCCTTTCACTGATCTGGGATAGAGACCCATTATGTCGCAAGCTACAATTTCCCATGGGTATCGGCTCTCTAAAGGTTGCATGAGGCCCGGTGGTTTTCCTCCCCTCGGCTTCGCGGTCTGGCAGGTATGACAAGTACGGACGAATGTCAGGACATCCCTTCTCATGCGGGGCCATGTTGCAACGCGACACAATTTGTCATACGTTTTCTTGCCATTGCTGTGACCTGCGAGGCGTGTATCGTGGAAGTACTCTAGAAAATGCTTACGTAGGCCCTTAGGAACGACCACACGAAATGCGGACTCACCACTGTCGGTGTCCGCAGCAGGTATATACCGCCTGATCAAACCATCTTCTGCTTCCACGTAGCTGTCATAGCTTCCGTTAAGCGCCCGGCTCCCTGCAGGGTTGGCGCTGTCCAGGCTTTGGCCTATCTGGTTGCACTGGTCGTCTGAAAGCTAAACGTCAAGGAGCTGTTGACGAGACACCAGTGTGCCCCAGGTGTCGGCAGGAGCTGTCACAGCATGGACCGCGGGTGCTCGCTCTTCCTCACCACGAAGTGGAGCTCATGACAGGGAATCGGCCACTTTGCTGAAAGTGCCTCTTCTGTATTCTACCCTGTAATTATACTTTTGGAGAGCGAGTGGCCAGCGGGCTAGACGGCCAGCTGGACTTTGCAACCTTGAAAGCCACGATAGGGCCTGGTGGTCGGTCTGAATAGTGAATTCTGCGCCATCCAAATACATGTCAAATTTCTTGAGGGCAAACACAATCGCGAGACACTCTTTCTCTGTCACAGTATAGTTCCTTTCCGGTGCCATCAGTGTATGACTAGCAAATGCCAATGGGCAAAGCTTTCCTTGATGTTCTTGAAGCAATACCGCCCCAATTCCGTACTCACTTGCATGCGTTTGTATCGTGAATGGCCGGTTAAGGTCTGGAAGCCGCAGGCGTGCAGTATCCGCAATGGCTGCAGACAGTGAACGGAATGATCCCTGCTAGGCTTCTGTCCATGACCAGTGGGCACCCTTCCGGAGGAGCTGATGGAGGGGTCGCGCGAGGTCAGCGCAGTTCGGGATGAAGGGGCGGTAGAATCCCACCATGCCCAAGAAATGCTGCAGGCTCTTTATGTTGGTTGGTGGGGGGAGCTGCAGAATGGCTTGAAGCTTCTCTTCATCCGGGCGAAGTGTGCCCTGTTCCACAATGAACCCAGGAAGATTGATTGTGCTAGTCACCAACTGAACCTTGCCGCGGTTAATGGTGATGCCCGCCTTCTGCATTCGTTGAAGGATATTCGTTAAATGACGGAGGTGCTCTTCTAAGCTTTCTGAGAACACTACTACGTCATCCATGTAGGCCATAGGTTAAATTTAGCATCTCCGAGCACAATATCCATTACCCGTTGAAACGTAGCAGCTGAATTGCACGACCCGAAAGGCAATCGCACAAATTCGAACAGTCCCCGGTGGCAGTGAAAGCAGTTTTCTGAATGTCGCAGTGGTCAATCGGGATTTGCAGAAATTGCCTACTGCAGTCAAGAGTTGTAAAAAATTTTGCTGACCCAAGTGAGTACATGACAGTCAACAGACGGGAAAGGGTAAGAGTCTCGCACCGTCACAGCATTCAGACGTCGATAATCGACACACAACCGTGCTGTTCCATCTTTCTTAGGCGCGAGGACAACAGGAAACGCCCAGGGGCTTTTTGATGGCCTCACCGCACCGGTAGCCACCATTTCGTAGAGGGCCC
Organism: Amblyomma maculatum; assembly: GCA_023969395.1. NCBI lineage: Eukaryota > Metazoa > Arthropoda > Arachnida > Ixodida > Ixodidae > Amblyomma > Amblyomma maculatum. The sequence goes on from JAJIZL010027825.1 coordinate 57,224, forward strand.
CATCCAGCAGAGCTCGCTTGTGGACACTCAAGGGCCTTGGATTGAATCTGATAGGACGAGCATCGCCGGTGTCAATCCTGTGGGTTAGTACGTTGGCCTTCCACGGAGCCTCCGTGAACATTGCTGCAAAGGGCCCGAGCATTGTCTCGATTCTGCTTTTTTCCGCTGGTGACCCCGTGAAGGAATTCAAAACGGTTAGAATACCACAGCCTGTGATATTGGCCGAAGGGCCGTTCGTGGCAAGCAACTGTGACTGTGGCTCAGCGGCCTTAGTCTTGAACTGAAATGCTTCTGTACCGGTGCCATACCGGTAGGTTCCCTTACTGAGGTCTATCACGATTCCTGGCTTCACTATGAAGTTACGGCCTAGTATATGACTGGCCAGGATAGTCCGGGGAGGTGTAAGAAACGCTGTCTAATCTTTCGGCCATTTATATTGACTGTTAGGCGGGCTGCTGAGGTTGCGGGTACTATGTGAGTCGACGCCATATGAAGGTTAGTGTTTACACTCCGCAACCGGACACGTTTTGTCTCATAGGAATTTTTCACCTGATCGCCGAAGACTGACACCGTAGACCCTGTGTCTAAAAGGGCTGGAAGCTCCAGTCCGGCCATTTTGACCAAGACCAGCGGGGTCTTGTCTGGATGGCTTTCCTCAAAAGAAGTTGACGGGACTGCACTCACCGAGTGTTTGAAGGGTTGCTCGGGGTCTGCCTCATGCATAGCAGGTGGTGACACTGGCACCTGGGTCGAAGGCACCTGGTTCGATTCAGGCAGGAAAGGTAGCGACTGGATCAGCTCTCCCGGTGGTTGGCCAGGTCTGTGCGGCCTGGCCGCTGGATGGCGCAATGACCAAAACACCCTCTCCTGTGTTGTCCTGGATCTGCGAATCGGAGGACAAGTTGTAACCGGGGGCGACGCCCACTTTTTACCTGATGGCGACACCCACGTTGCACCCGGTGGTGACACCCACGTTGCACCCGGTGGTGACGTCCACGCTGCACCCGGTGGTGACGTCCATGCTGCACCCGGTGGTGACACCCACGTTGCACCCTGTGGTGACACCCACGTTGCAATCGGTGGTGACACCCATGTTGCACCCGGTGGTGACGTCCACGTTGCATTGGTAGGTGACGTCCACAATGCACTGGTAGGTGACGTCCACGTTGCACTGGTAGGTGACGTCCACGCTGCACTGGTAGGTGACACCCACGCTGCACCCGTAGGTGACGTCCACGTTGCACCCGGTGGTGACACCCACGCGGCACCCGTAGGTGACGTCCAGTTTGCACCCGATGGTGACACCCACGCTGCACCCGTAGGTGAATGGTAGCCGGCAGCCGCTGTAGGAGATCTCCGGGATTTGCACGCTCTTACGTGGGGTGTCGCAACTGCTGCCACACAAGGGGTACCAGCGCCTGCGTATGGCAAGAAGACACGGGGCCCCGTCTGACATGTCACCCCATGAAATCGGCTCGTCACCTGAGTAGACGCATCAGGGCTTGTGACTCCGTGCAAGTCGCCAGCCTCCGTACAGCAGCCTGGCGTCTCCAGGCTGCGTGATGCCGATGATCCAGGCCACGCACAGGACGGCTCAAGGCAAGTCTCTGCAGGGGGAGGTGGTTTGTACTGGAGCTCCGCCAGGAAAGATGCCTCGATGCGGGATGCTTCTCTAGCCATGTCATCGAAGTCCGCGAACTGGCGACGCCGGATATATGGCTGGTACCTTGGAAGGCACCGATGTATAGCATGAGCCACCTTCTCTGGTTCCGGAACTGCAGGATCTGCCCGCTCATGCAGCTCTTAAAAACTGCGCAAAAACTCTAGCAAACCCTCGTTTTCGCCTTGCGTCCTGGTGCAAAGCTCGTCTTTCATACGGATGCCATAGTCAGGCTGCAAAAACTCTTCTCGAAAACGGTCTATAAAATCCGGCTTTGTTGTGAACGGCCGCTGTCTATGCCTCCAGGTTGCTGCGGAACCTACCAAAGCTACGGGAAGCACACGCGTGACCAGAGCGCTGTCCGAAATTGCCATTGCCATCTTATAATCGTCGATTTCATTGTAAGGGGTTTATTGGAGCACCAAGACCGCAAGCAACGTCCGCAAACCAAAGCGACGGGGGTAGCGTTCGAATCAACAGTGCAGTGCCAACAAGGCTCCGGCTCCACTTCGTCTGCCTCTTCGGGTTGGCGCGCGAGCTGATGGCGATCGGGATTACTACAATACCCCACGGCGGAAAAGGAGCCATCCTGGTGACTCATGGTGAGGAAAGGGTAGGGGGATCATAATACGGCTTGAGGCGGTCGACATGTACAGTTTCTCGGCTGCGGCGGCGATGATCTGGAGATGGGTTCAAGGGCTCTACTACGTAACTGACGGGAGAAGATTGTTCGAGAATGCGGTAAGGTCCATGATAGCGCGATAGGAGTTTGGATGAGAGGCCGGGTGCAGAGGAAGGCACCCAGAGCCAAACGAGGGCACCTGAGGGATATGAAGGCGCTGGATTTGTAGGGTCCCGGTTATGCTTTTGTTGAGCCTGGTTCTCCGTTGTGAAGGAGCGCGCCAATTGTCGGCATTCTTCGGCAAATGTGTGCGCTTCAGACAGTAGAGTGGTCTCTGAAGCGTCGGGGTGGTACGGCAGGATAGTATCCATGGTGGACGTGGGTTCACGACCGTATAAAAGAAAGAAGGGGCAGAACCCAGTCGTAGTCTGCGTAGCCGTATTGTAGGCGTACGTTACGAAAGGCAGCACTTGGTCCCAATTAGAGTGAGCGCTATCAACGTACATGGCTAGCATGTCACTAAGAGTGCGATTAAATCGCTCAGTCATGCCATTCGTTTGGGGGTGATACGCTGTGGTGCTCCGGTGAATGATCTGGCATTGTTTGACGAGGGCTTCGACAGTGTCGGAAAGAAACGCACGTCCGCGGTCACTGATCAATTCTTTCGGTGCGCCGTGACGAAGAACGAGGCGATGCAGAATGAACGAAGCAACATCCCGTGCGGTGGCAGACTGCAAGGCCGATGTTTCCACGTAACGGGTTAGGTGGTCAACGGCTACGATGACCCAGCGGTTGTTAGCCGACGTGATCGGAAGCGGGCCATACAGATCGATACCAACACGGTCAAAAGGGCGGCTGGGGCAAGGCAATGGCTGCAACGGAGCGGCTGGCTGAGGGGATGGATCCTTGCGACGTTGGCAGGCGGTACAGGATAGGATGTACTGACGAATGAAGCGGTACATGCCGCGCCAGTAATATCTCATACGCAGTCGAGAATAGGTTTTCATGACACCTGCATGGCCACATTGGGGATCGGCGTGGAAAGAGGCGCAGATTACAGCACGGAGATGTCGCGGAATCACGAGAAGCCACTTTCGCCCTGTAGGATGGTAATTGCGGCGGTATAAAAGTCCATCACGAGTGGCGAAGTGGTGGGCCTGACGACGAAGTGCACGTGACGGAGACAGCTCTGCAGGCGTAGACAGGAATGTTAAGAGGGAGGATATCCATGGATCCTTCTGCTGCTCAGATTTCATGTTGTTAATGTTGAGCGGCGACATATCGTAGGCACAAACGAAGCCAGCCGTCGAATCGTTAGGAAGCGGTGAACGGGAAAGGGCATCAGCGTCGGTGTGCTTGCGTCCAGATCGATAGATGACGTGGATATCGTACTCCTGAAGACGTAACGCCCAGCGGGCGAGGCGGCCGGAGGGGTCTTTGAGGGAGGATAGCCAACAGATCGCGTGGTGGTCGGTAACAACGTAGAATGGGCGACCGTAAATATAAGGACGAAACTTGGTAATGGCCCATATGATGGCCGGACACTCCTTTTCGGTCACAGAAGAGTTCGATTCCGCTTTCGTGAGGGTACGACTAGCATACGCGACGACATACTCGGAATATCCAGGTTTCCGTTGAGCGAGAACAGCGCCCAGACCTACGCCGCTTGCATCAGTGTGTATTTCGGTCCAGCAGGCAGGGTCAAAATGGCGGAGTATAGGGGGAGAGACCAGTCGACGGCGTAGTGTACTGAACGCAGCATCACAGGCTGGTGACCAAGAGGAGAGGTTCGGGCCTCGGCGAGAAGTTGCGTTAAAGGGGCGATGATTCTGGCGAAGTTGCGGATAAAACGGCGGAAATACGAACATATACCGATAAAACTTCGAAGTTTTTTCAAGGTTGTGGGCTTGGGGAAGTCTGCGACGGCACGAAGTTTGGTAGGATCCGGTAGAACGCCATCCTTGGATATGACATGACCAAGTATTGTGAGCTTGGTAGCGGCAAAGTGACATTTCTTCAAGTTGAGCTGTAGGCCGGCTTCAGTAAGGCACGTAAGGACACGCTGAAGGCGCAGAAGGTGGGAAGGGAAATCTTTCGAGGAAACGGCAATGTCATCTAGATAACAAAGACACGCTTCCCATTTGAGCCCACTGAGAATGTTATCCATCATTCTCTCGAAGGTGGCGGGGGCGTTGCACAGTCCGAACGGCATCACATTGAATTCATACAAGCCATCGGGAGTGATGAAGGCTGTTTTCGGGCGGTCAGCGGAAGCCATCGGTACTTGCCAATAGCCAGAGCGCAAATCTAGCGACGAAAAGAACTCCGCTCCTCGCAAACAATCTAGCGCGTCGTCAATTCGTGGTAGTGGGTAAACATCTTTGCGGGTTATCTTATTCAGACGCCGGTAGTCCGCACAGAAGCGGATCGTGCCATCTTTCTTCGTCACCAACACGACGGGGGAGGCCCAAGGGCTATGAGATGGTCGTATGATGCCCCGTTGAAGCATATCGGCGACATTGTCACGAATGACGCGGCGCTGTGTGGGCGACACGCGATATGGTCGCTGCCGCAGGGGAGCATGAGGACCAGTGTCGATTGCATGAGAAACGGTCAAGGCGCGGCCCAAGGAAGGCTGGGACACGTCGAAAGATGCACTGAAGCGCTGAAGGAGCGCGACTATTTGGTCCCGTTGGGCGGTCGGAAGGTCGGTAGCGATAGCTCGATGAAGGGCGTCGACAGGAAGCTCATCACTCGTAGCAGCACAAGACGTCAGGGCAGCGACGTGAGGAAAAACTTCAGGTTCGGAGAGCATGTAAGTGCGATCAGGGTCCAGTTCTTCAATGTAGCCGAGGCACTCCCCGCGAAGAACAGCCGTTGGGCAGGGAAAAGGGTTGGAAGCATAGATGACACAGCTGCCATCAGAAATTGTTAGAACGGCGAAAGGAAGGAGGCGGTTATGGTGGGCGGAGGCGAGTTTGGGCGTAAAGAGAACAGGACTAGGGAGGGCAGATGTCGAAATAAGGGGAACGAGAACAGAAGAAAAGGAAGGAATGTCGGTGTCTTCAGCTACAAGGAGTTTAGCAGGGCGCACAGGCGGGTCACACAGGGAAACATTACACACAGGGGAAAGCTCAACTTCAGCACGGGCACAATCAATCACAGCACTGTGAGTTGACAAAAGTCGTAGCCGAGGATGATGTCGTGGGAGCAGTCGTAAAGCACCACCATCTCGACGAGATACGTAATGTCTTTGATGCAAACTCGTACCGTGTACGCTGCTACAGGGGTGATGCGCTCTGAACTGGCCGTACGAAGCGAAAAAGCAGAAAGCGGCGTCGTGACCTTGCGAATTTTGCAGCGAAGGGCATCACTAATTACGGAAACGGCAGCACCTGTATCCACCAGCGCGAGAACGGGAAAACCTTCTACGAACACTTCAATGACTTTGGCGGGAGAAGGCGGAGGGCTTAACGAGTTCGTCAAACGCGCAGTTCTTTCCTCCGGAACTGCGGCATTTAGTTTTCCCCTTGCGTAGGGCCCTGTCGCCGGAGCATTGGCGAAATGGAACGTCGGCGAGGCGAAGGCGAACGGCGTGTCGAGTACTGAGCCCGAGATGGAGACGATCCAGAAAAGACGTTGCTCAGGGGCGGCTCGGGATCGTAGTGGTACTGACGGACTGTGTTCTCAGGATGAGGCGGGCGCTGACGGCAAAGGCGAGCGATGTGACCCGGGAGCCCGCAAGCATAGCAAATTGGGCGATTGTCGGCGGTTCGCCATGGGTTCGTAATGCGGCGTCGCGGTCGAGGGATCTGAGACTGAGGAGCCATGAAACGAGGTGGAGCATAAAATGTAGGGCCGTTCTGGTAAGACGATGTTGGAAGCGGACCGCGCGTTCCAGCGGTTACTTGCGCGTAAGTGAGCGGGGCTTGCACAGGAGCGATGGGAACACTAGAAGGCAGCGCTTTGGCGACTTTCTCCTCGATAACGGCGGATAGCCGGCGAGATGGATGGCGCGTTGGCCGGCGCTAATTGCGAAGTGCAGACGGTCGGCTGAACTGGATGGAGGAGGGACAGCTGGCGTGTAACTTCGCGGATGAAGTCTTGGATATTCTGCATAAATTGAGGCTGTTCCGCAGACGGCGTAGCCAGTGCCAAGCCAGCAATGCCGGCAGGTGTGGCAGCCCGTCGCGTAGAAGCGCGCTGCTTTCGTAGCTCGTCAAACCTCTGGCACAGTGTTATAATGTCGGATACGGAAGTAGGGTCTCTGGCCGACATCATATAGTACGCATCATCAGTGAGACCTTTTAGAACATGTGTGACTCTTTCGGGCTCGGGCATGGACGGATTGACCCGCTTGCAGAGGTCACCCACGTCCTCAATGTAGCTAGTAAACGTTTCTTCGGGACGTTGAAGCCGTGCATGGAGGCGTTGTTCGGCGCGGAGTTTACGTACCGCAGGACGGCCGAAGACATCCGCGAAGATTTTCTTGAAGACAGACCACGTCGGAAGATCGGCTTCGTGGTTTCGAAACCACAGATTCGCCACGTCCGTGCGGTAGAAGAGGACGTTGCTCAGTTTTATGGAATCGTCCCAGCGGTTGTAAGTGCTGACGCGCTCTAAAGAGGCCAGCCAGTCGTCAATGTCGTGGTCGTCGGTACCACTGAAGAAATGTGGGTCACGTGGGCGTTGTGCCCCGGGACAGAAGATGGTGGCAGGAGTGGCAGGGATGGGCGCCGATGGTTGGCTGGGAGCGTCCTGCATGGTTGTGACTGAAGGCGGTAGCGTGCGGTTCCGAAGTTCCAGGGCGAAATTTGCGAGGAGGACTGGGGCGACGACCGAACCTCCGCCAAGTGTAAGTGATTTATTGGAGCACCAAGACCGCAAGCAACGTCCGCAAACCAAAGCGACGGGGGTAGCGTTCGAATCAACAGTGCAGTGCCAACAAGGCTCCGGCTCCACTTCGTCTACCTCTTCGGGTTGGCGCGCGAGCTGATGGCGATCGGGATTACTACATTTTGACCTTTAAAAAAATCGCAGCTGATTTTCGCGATACAAGGGAGTGGGCGTTAACGAAACTGCCTCGCTTCCTACCATTTCTCTGAAATGTGCCTTTGATTAAGGTAGCTCAAACAGGAGGCCGATAATTCCGCTACAAATGTCCGATGGTTAGCTTTTCCTGTCTTCTGATTGCTCATGCCCGGAACCCGCCTGTGTGGGAGGCCGAACTGTCTCTGTTAACTGGGCGCTTGCACCCGGTAAGTCCGACATCGCTACGCACGAAACGGCATGAACCTCAAATTGCTACACTCGCGGGGCAAGCCAAAGCTCGAGCAGAAATCACGTTGGGCGCCTTCTAGAATACGGCTCCGCGAGCGATGGTCTCGCCCGACGAGTGAAAACCAAGTCTTTCTTAACAACACCAGTTTATTCCGGATCAAGAGAAAAGTATAAAATAGAAAAGAAACAGCATTGGTCAAAACTGCGCTGGAAACATGCCGTCGAAGTGCGCGACAATGGACTATGCAGAATAAAACGGAACATGGGTCAGGGCTTTACCGCGACAACACAAAACACACTGCGGCGCGGATAGGGCGAGTAATAGGACCAAAGCGTTGACCACGGTACAGAAGCATTGCTACTCGCGTGGCAGCACTCACGCTGACACTCCTAAGGCTTTCTTGTAGGCGCCGCTTCCGTCTTTGCCTCGCAGGACTCCGCTCCGTCGTCCGTGTACATCAAGCCGGCTTGGGACGCTGCCACGCCGCCCTTCTGTGGCCGGCCTCCCGGCGAAAAAGCCTCGAGCCCTGCTTCCGACGCGCTTATCTACCCGCTGTCTCGCACCGATAACATGCCGCCCCCGCTCCGAGCAGCTCGCTCATGCGTACTCGCGCTGCCCGGGCGGACACTAACACAAACAGAAAAAAGCGCGCGTGGTTCGAAACGCTGAAAGGGGCTATGGGGCCCCACATAGTCTATTCCGACATCGGCGCGAAGCCGTGTGTGACGCATGCACGTGCACGCACACACTTACGCACGTCTGCACTCGCACAGAGTAAATTGTTCCACGACCTTGCACAGTGGTACGACGGAATAGTTAGTAATAACTGAAAGAAGGAAATAAAAATTAGGGGGACGCTCAAGCTTCCCCTTAACATTCGGCAGGATACAACGCCTTCTCATTCTTCTCTCTATTTCGGTGGACAACCGCAGTTAATTGTAAATTGTTTATAGGAAAGTAAAGGCGCAGCATCTGTCACAGATCCCGGTAGGAACCTGAACCGCATCTCCATTTTACTACCACGTTCCGAATATTTCAGACAAACCTCGACAATACTCAAGCGACACCGGGTTAGCGAGGTGGTTTTGGACCAAATGAGCTGTAACGCTTCGGATATATACATATATCCTGCACTCTCGATAGACGAAACTCGGGAATATTGCCGACATGAGGATAAATGGAACAGCTTGGGACAAATATTTGCCCGCCTTAGTTAAAACACGGGGATTAGGAAAGCTTTATTCCTGATAGATCAATATGCCGAGGGCGACTGTCTTTGTCCAGAACACAAATGTGGTACTGATAGTTTCCAAATAAAAATGGAAGGCACACAAAGAGCCGATCGCCCGGACGATTCGCCTGTTGAACGCAACTTCCTGCGAACACAAGCGTTGTGCAAGAAGTAACCTTTGGTTCTTTTGAGACAATTCAAAGGATTGCGTTTTGAGAATCCCACGCAGCATGACGAGGATCGATCAGCTCCAGCACCAGTGGCGGTCTACATTGTGTTAAATTCTTCAACGTCAGCCTCAGACGCAGAAATATGGTATGAAATGCCAGAGTACGTATATATAATGTTCCTCGAATCCGCTTTTCCCCAGCCGCGTATTCACTGCTGCTATAATATATTGTCACGTAGGGGTGACAAGGTCGACGACACAAATGAAGGGTCGATGATTGCACCGAAGAAACTCTTTATTGGGCTGACTTGCGCACGCAAAAGAACTAAGCAACTCGGCGGCGGCGATAGCAACAAACGGGCTCGTCGGTCGTCGGACAAAGAATGCTCGTCACAGTCGTCAACGCTCAATTTAAAGGCTGCACAGAAAAATCTAGATAACGTCGCAAACATCTACCAGCACGGGCTGGAACATTGTGGAAAGACACCCGAATGGCCGGAACCTTCGAGACAGATCTCGGTGCATCTTGCGCTAACACAAAACTGATAAAGGTGTGACTCGCGACCTCGAGCATTAACAAATAAAGATTACGGAACTGATACGCGGTCCAGAAACAGAGTGATAAGCCTGTATGCCGGCGGCTGTGAAAAAACAACAAATACAGTTTTGAAGGTTTCGCGGCATTACTCCCCCCTTAAAAAAAACATCGCATTGATGTTCCAAAACAAAGCAACTTAAACATAAATACTGCAAAGTTTAAACGCCACAGAGTCTTTAACGCGCGTAATACGGCTTCAGTCGTACATGTACAATTTCTGGGCGTGCGCGTCGCCGTTGCTGACGTTCCCTCGGGAATGACTTCATAGTCCAGTGGTCCGACGCGGCGAATGATTTTGTACGGCCCAAAGTATCGACGTAACAACTTTTCACTTAATCCGCGACGGCGAATTATGTTCAAACCCACACTTGGTCTCCTGGATTGTAGTCTGCGTGGCGTCGGCGTAAGTTGTATCGTCGGCTGTCGGTGCGCTGTTGGGTTTAATACGTAGGCGTGCGAGTCGTCGGGCTTCCTCTGCACGCTGCAGGTAGGTGGCGAAGTCAAGGTTGTCCTCGTTGGTTACGTGCGGCAGCATTGCGTCGAGCGTTGTCGTGGGCTCCCTGCCGTCAGTTCAGTTCAGGCGTTCTGTCGTGTCCGACTCTTCGTGACCCTATGGGCCATGTCACGCCACGCTTTCCGGTCTCTCACTGTCTTCCTAACATCACATAACTTCATCTGCAGTGCCTCGAGGATGCCATCTAACCATCGCGTTCGCTGCCTACCCCTTCTCCGGCAACCCTCAACCTTTCCCAACATCAAATCTTTCTCCAGCGACTCCTCTCTTCTCATCAGATGACCAAAGTAGCTGAGCTTTAACTTTAGAATTTGACCCTCCAATGAGTAGTCAGGTTTTATGGTCGACAAGATCGACTGATTAGATCTTCTGGCAGTCCAAGGAACTCTCAAAAGTCTTCGCCGGCACCACAATTCAAACGCGTCAATTCTTCGGCGGTCAGCCTTTTTCACAGTCCAACTCTCGCATCCATACATCACAACTGGAAAGACCATACCACGAGTCATACGGATCTTGGTTGGCAGACTAATGTCTCTGCTCTTTACTAGGCAGTCAAGGCTAACCATTGCTCTCTTTCCCAGAAGCAGGCGTCTCCTAATTTCATGGCTGCAGTCTCCTTCCGAGGTAATCTTCGAGCCCAAGAAGAAAACATCTGTCACAGCTTCCACTTCTTGTCCATTGATACTCCAGGACTTGATAGGGCAAGACGCCATGATCTTTGTCTTTTTAATGTTCAGTTTAAGCCCGAACTTGTCACTCTCTTCTTGTCCGCGCATCAGAAGTCTCTTGAGTTCCACTTCACTTTCTGCCATTAGAGTGGTATCATCCGCATATCTAAGGTTGTTGATACGTTTTCCAGCAATCTTCACTCCAGCTGAAGACTCGTCCAGACCGGCCTTCCTCATGATGCACTCTGCATATAGGTTAAATAGGCAGGGCGACAGAATGCAGCCTTGCCTCCCTCCTTTCTCAATCGGAAACCAATCAGTAAGACCATGCCTAGTTCTGACTGGCCTCTTGCCCTTCATACAGGTTCCTGAGGAGACAGATGAGGTGTATTGGAACTCCCATCTCTTGGAGAGCTTGCCACAATCTGCTGTGATCTACGCAGTCAAACGCTTTCGCATAATCAATAAAGCAGAGGTAGATGGGTTTCTGGAACTCTCTTGCTTTTTCCATGATCCAGCGAAGGTTGGCAATTTGGTCTCTAGTTCCTCTGCCCTTGCGAAACCCAGCTTGCACGTCCGGAAGCTCCCGATCCACATACTGCTGCAGCCTACCTTGGAGGATTTTCAACATCACCTTGCTAGCATGCGAAATAAGCGCGATCGTGCGGTAGTTGGAACAATCCTTGGCACTGCCTTTCTTTGGAATGGGGATGTAAACTGACCTCCTCCAATCCTGTGGCCACTGCAGGGTTGTCCAAATCTTTTGACATAATGTATGCAGTGTGTTAACAGCGTCGTGGTTGAGGTTTTGAAGCAACTCAGCTGGAATACCATCAATTCCGCTAGCTTTGTT
>JAJIZL010027825.1:71482-91013 GCA_023969395.1 Amblyomma maculatum
ATATACCGGGTGTCCCAACTAACTTGAACCAAGGGATACAAAATAATTCATTTGAGGTAGGTCAGTGAAACCAATTGCATTCAACTGCCAGCCTCCTTGCGCACTACAGGCGATTTTTTGTTTTGCAATTACTTAATTAGATAATTATGTTAATTTTTCTAATTTATTAAATATCGGCTTTAGACCAAACATGTGAATTGGGAACTTGTAGAGCCCCTTCAGAAACCCCCATTCCATTAATTGCGATAACGAAAGTCTCACGTGTATCTTTTTTTCTGGGCTCAAAAGAAAGCCCGCGAAATACAAATTATACCACGTGACTAGTGCATTTGTGCGTCGCGATTGTGGTGCTCTCAGTCGTGGTTTGAGCGAACGAAATTAGCTGCGGCCGTGTCTCCTTTGCCCCGTTAAAGCGGCAGGCCGATATGCCTGCGATGGCTTCTTCGCCCGCGTCCGACAGCCGGCCCACGTGATGGTGCAAGTAGCACCGAGAGCCGACACCACCGGGATTCTAACAAACTCTCCTTCTCTCCCATCAGCGAACTTTACGGCAAACGGATGAGCGATAAGGTATCAGCCACTGAATCTGCGCATACAGGCTTGGGTAAAGGGGCGAGATGACATCTGACTCGACTAAAATTAGCGCTGCACCTTCATTTGCCGGTTCTTTATCGTCATCCGCCTGTCGTGATGTAGGCTGCTGCGGTGCACAGGCCTGGCCAATATCGCGGTGACGACGGGCGAGCTCGAGCTCGCTCCAACCATCGCCAACATTTCTGCCTGCCGCTGCAACGGGACCATCGGGTCACGGCCGCGGCTGATTTCGTTCGCTCAAACCACGACTGAGAGCACCACGATCGCTGCGCTCAAATGCGCTAGTCACGTGGTATTATTTGTATTTCGCGGGCTTTCTTTTGAGCCCGGAAAAAAAGATACACGTGAGACTTTCTTTATCGCAATTAATGGAATGGGGGTTTCTGAAGGTGCTCTACAACTTTCCAATTCACATTTTTGGTCTAAGGTGAATATTTATTAAATTAGAAAAATTAACATAATTAGCCAATTAACTAATTGCAAAACAAGAAATTGCCTGTAGTGGGCAAGGAGGCTGGCAGTTGAATGCAATTGGTTTCACTGACCTACCTCAAATATATTATTTTGTATCCCTTGGTTCAAGTTAGTTAGGACACCCGGTATATATAATTGGTGTGTGCGCTGATCGCGCAGGAAGACTTGCTGAGCCGTTTGGAAACAAGGCTGCGGCTGGCTGCGGTGGCAGAATTTGCTCATTTTGCTGCAGTCTAGGTCCTTGGGTATCTCCTGCCCCAAAATGCTCGCCTTTTAATATGGAGGGACACTCGCTATACCGATCAGGTAAGTCCAATTAGCACAGATTTTGTTCGATACGACAATATACTGCAACTGTTTCTGGAGCGCGTATATACATACGCATCTTGTTACTATGTACATTTTTATTTTCTTTTATAATCGATGTGTGCGCATTTCGCTCTGATTGCGCAAGAAGACGTGCTGAACAGACTTGGAAACGATGCTGCGGCGGTGGAATTAGCTCTTTTCGCTGCAGTCCGAGGTCCGATCTCCTCTGCCCCAAAATGCCCGTCTTTCACTTCTTCATATCGAAGTGCATGCACTGACATGTATACTGATCAGGTAAGTCAAATTAGTGCTGATTTTCTTCTATACAATAATGTACTCCAACTAATTATGTATTGTTTTGAGACTTATGCGCATCTTGTTACTGTAAATGCATATTTTGTAATTGGTGTGCGCGCCTTGCGCTGATCGTGCAGGGAGGCGATATCAGCTGATCTGGAAACTGGCTGCGACAGTGGAAGCTCGTTTCGCCGAAGCCCGAAGTCCTCGGTCTCCTCTACACTAAAACTCTGGCCTTTCACTTCTTCATGGCGGTGCACTTGCCGGACAGGTGTTAGCGCTGATTTTGTTCGGAAAAGTCGATTATCCGACTACCTCGATTGGGCGCATGCAACCCAGTTAAATGTCAAATGCTATCACTGATATAAATATTGCGGCACCCCTCGCCATAGGAGCGATCAGAAGCTGTACAAGCATCATCGCTGCTGCCAAGCCGAAGCTCGTGCCAGCACTGAGTACAAGATTTATGGCAAGTGGTTTTTTGTTTTGTTTTGTTTTTGTTTTTTTGCTGCTGTAATGATGTCTATACGTGAAAACTGATGATTGAGTGATGCGGTATGCATTCAAGGTAAGTGAGCCAGCACCTTCATTTTGTGGAGTTTTAATTATATATGTGATGCACAAAGATCTGAGCCGTTTCACACTGCCATATGATTGATTTTGCTCTGTGCGCTTGCTTTCTGGGCAAGCAGTTGTATTTTAGTCGTGCGGATTGTTTCCTGCTGCTCACATGCTCATGAGGTGTTCAGGTAACTTGTTTCAAGCTTTAAAAATTTACAATGGGCTCTCTAAGCTTCTACGAGTTGGGCTGTCTAAATAGTCATCTTGGCTGATAAGACAATTTTTTAAATAATGCTCGGTTGCTGAATAACGAAAATAAATCAGATGACTTATCGTTAAATATCCAGTTGCCTTTGTTGTAAAAGTTCCATCAAGTTGGAGAAAATTAGGCTGTATTCTACGGAATAGATAGCGAGAGACCGGAAAGCGTGGCGCGACATGTCCACAGGGTCACGAAGAGTCGGACACGACTGAACGACTGAACTGAACTGATTCTACGGAATAAACTTATTATAGGTTTCATGTTAATATCGCGAAAACTGTTTGTTCTGCCGCGTTGGAATCAATCATACGCGCTCTATGACAAGCGCGGACACTTGATTTTGCTAGAATTTTTAAATTGCAGCATTAGCATGCAAGAACGCGCTTCGGGAGGGTAAGGTTTGAGTGCGCTACGGTTGCAAATTGCAACATCATGACTCCAGCAAAACAAAGTGATCGCGCCTCTTTCGCGGATTCACGGATTCTGATTACCTATTGCGGCTTTGCGCTAATGCATTTTCAGTCGGGTCGCATGAAAGTCAGGCGCATAAAATATATTGATGTGATAGTGCAGGTGGTGGCAGTGAGCAAAGACATTATTTATTCTACCTTTCCACCCCATATTTGCCTGCAATGTAAAAGTCTAGGCGAAAATGAAAGATTTAATTAAAAAAACTTGTCTTCGTACAGCTAACCAAGATGGAACCTGCCACAGATTTGACCAGTCGCACACATCAAGTGATCGACAGGCTGCCAAAAGAAGAAGACCCAGCCTCAAGCCCATCTTCCACATGTGGCATACGCGTGTTCTATAGTCAGTCATATATCCACGCTTAATAAAAAACAAATCGCGAGCTTTTTCTGAACGCTGTTGACAAATAAATTTTTCACCAAATACTGAAGCTTTTGTTTCTTCATGGCATCAGAAAAGCTACTGCTTTTCTTGATGCATTTGTATGCGCTGCCCCGTTATATATGCATACGAAACGATATACTAAATGCATGGCATGAATACCTGCACGAGGGGCGATGCCGACGCTATCAGCCGTCTGCCGGTCACTAACCGGCGTCGGGAAGCAACCGGCCGACGTACGGTTTTTCGTCAGCAAAATAGCTAGGGCAGACGAGCGGCCGACCATTCAGTAACGCTGGCAGATGGCCGGCCCACGTGCGGCAGGGTGTCGGTCACGTCGGGCCAGGAGGTCGGGCCGTAGTCGATTGCCGAAACTCGGCCAACGTTAGGTCAGTGTCAATTCCCGACGCCGGCCCGAAGTCGGGTGCCGAAGGTCGGCCGGCCACTTTATGGTCGGCGAGAGAGGTCGGCCCTACCTTTTGCCACACACTTTTTTTTGCTTGGGTAGATGCGAATCGTCTAGAGCACAATAGGCACCATGCGCCCGCCAGGAGTCTCCACCGGCGGTGCTGAGTTCAGCGCCACCAGTGGCGAGCTTGGCGTCCTGAGTGAGCGCCGTATTAGACCGATCCCACCAACCGATCTGCACATGCGCCGGTTTTCCGGAAGTCGCGCCACCGCCATGCTAGTTGTAGTCCAGTCGTCAGCCGAACTACAGCCAGCTGCACCACTGCACCATTCTAATCAGCGCTCGATGAGCACGCGCAAACTTCTCGTACGTCTCTCCGACTTCACCATCGAGGAAATTTCGTCATGTGAGTACTTCACTAAATTGTATTGACTCTTTCATGAAAGCTCAACGTTTGAAAGTGTCTGCTGCTCTTCATTTTCTGTTTATGATATGCGCCGAGTATCGCATTGGATTTAGCTAGTGTTATTCTAGAACACTACAATTTGAGATATGTATGAGTACTATTTTGATGTAAGCACTTGTTTTGCTCCACTGTTTTCGCTCACGTACATCGCAATGAGTGTAACGTTAACGTAGCTATGAATAAGTAGCACCGCGTACTTGTTGGCGACAGTCTTGAAATGCTGCTCCGAGTAATTTGAGCCCTTGATAGTACTTACATGGCCATCGCGCATAACTAATATTTAGCCGCTGTGACGTCTTGAGGTCCGTCAGTAGGCTCGGTGACGTTTTTTATTGTGTTAAAGTGAATCGTCTCGTTACTAATTCGAAAACTTCAACTGCATAGCCTGAGTCAAGTATACCAACTTCGCACTGGGGAATACGCGTCATCCTTCCTATAAGTAGCCGTAATAATATTTTATTAATAATTCATACTGACGGATTAGGTCTAAGCTGTAAGTGAGCGTACAGAGGCAACAATGCGCCGTGGCGCATTTGTTTTGGATTGATGTTTGCATTATAACTTTTGTCTTATTCCTGCCTTTTTCTCTGCACTACTGTTATCCTATATTTAATTTGATATTTAGGGTTCCTTGTAATTGCAACTTAACGTATTTAGATTTGCCTTATTACAGCTTTCTTTAAGAATTTTAAGAGCACCTCAACCTCTGTACAGTACCTATCTTCAAAGTATTGTGAAAGAAGGCTAGGTTGAGACGGCAGGGTTGTGACGGCAAGGCCAGCGATGCCTTGTCTAGCGCTTTACTCCGATGACAAAACCCAGGCGCGTGCCGGAGCCGGCGCCGCGGGACGATGATGATGGTATGTACAAATGAAAGAGGAAGATCATGGCATGTACAAATTAACGAACGTCCACGGAAGGCTCTAACAATCTGCCCGGGGGGTCGGAAGCGGCCAGCCTGGCCGCTCCTAACTAACCGATGCATCGCGGCGCACAAACGGTTTCAAGCGAGACACATGAACAATTTCAGTTCCACGGTGGAGTCGATCAGCTGGGGGATTAACAGGCGTCATTTTGTAGTTCGCTGGGGAAGTTTGGTTTATGACCTCATAGGGACCTACGTAGCGGTGGTGGAATTTGTCACTAAGGCCAGGGGTGCGCAATGGTGTATTAAGCAGTACTTCGTCACAAGGACGAAAAGAGACCACTCGATGTGTAGAATCATAGCGAGTCTTGCGGTCTTCCTGGCACGCTGCCGTGTTGAGGCGGGCAAGATGACGGCATCTGGCCACACGAGATAAAAAATGGGTAGGTACTGATGTGGAGTAGTCGAGAGTAGAGAAGAAGGAAGCGTCGAGAATTGTAGTCGGAGGACGGCCATAAACAAGGAAAAATGGAGAGTAACCGGTAGTTCGCTGTACTGCTGTATTATAGGCGAATGTGACGAATGACAGAACAGTATCCCAATTTCGTTGATCTGGTGTGATGTACATGGATATCATGTCCGACAAGGAGCGATGAAATCGCTCAATCAGACCGTTAGTCTGGGGATGGTAGCTTGAGGTTGTCTTATGAAGGGTGGATGACGCGTGAAGACCTTCGGCAACGAATTTCGATAAGAAGGCTGTACCGCGGTCACTTAGGAGCACCCGAGGAGCGCCATGACGCAATACAATTGACCGCAAGAAGAAATTTGCTACTTCTTCAGCGGAACCAGTCGGTACAGGTGCTGTCTCAGCGTAGCGTGTGAGGTGGTTGACAGCCATTATATTCCAATGATTACCTCCATCGGAGAGAGGTAGGGGACCATATAAGTCGATGCCGACTACGTCGAATGGCGTGGCGGGACAAGGAAGAGGTTTTAGAAGGCCAGCGGGCGAAGAAGTCAGCCGTTTGCGACGTTGACACAGAGGGTAGGATGCGACGTATTTGGCAACGGTGGAAGATAAGCCAGGCCAAAAGAATCGTTTTCTCACGCGGTCGTAGGTTTTGTCAAAACCAAGGTGACCTGGAGTAGCGTCATCGTGGAGAGCCGCCAGTATACGTGGGCGAAGCACACGCGGCACGACTGGGATCCAGCGAGTTCCATCAAGGCAATACATGTAGCGGATTAGGATGTCATCTTCGAGCTTGAAATTGTGAAGCTCTCGGCGAAGCCTAACATTGGGCGGGTCCGAAGCACCGATAAGGCGGTCGATGATAGGACGGCAGTAGGCATCGGCTAATTGCTGTGAGCGGAGAGCGTGCTTGTTCTCAGCGTCTTCAAAACAAACGGTTGTGATATACGTCGGGCAAAGAGATGGTCGGCTCTGGTCAGAGGTGGAAATGCACTGGGAAGAAAAACAGCAAGTTGATTCCGAAAGGGGACAGCGAGAGAGAGCGTCGGCGTCTTAGTGTTGGCGACCTGATTTATAAGTGACGTCGAAATGGTATTCTTGCAGGCGTAGAATCCAGCGGCCATGTCGGCCTGTCAAATTTTTGAGTGAAGACAACCAGCAAAGAGCATGGTGGTCGGTCACAACTGTGAAGTGCCGATAGGTAAGGGCGAAATTTTTGGACAGCCCAGACGACGGCAAGACACTCCTGCTCGGTAATGGGGTAGGTTTTCTCAGCTGGAGTCAGAGTCCGACTTGCAAAGGCAATCACTTTCTCACGCGATGTTGCATCACGCTGCAGAAGTACAGCGCCAAGACCGTGACCACTGGCATCGGTGTGCAGGATAGTTGGAGCGCTGTCACTAAAGTGGCCAAGAACAGGACTTGATGTGAGGGCGTGCTTGAGGTCATTAAAAGCAGTTTCGCACTGTTCAGTCCAAACAAAAGGGCTGCGGGCTTTAAGTAGCTCATGAAGTGGTGCAGCAATAGTTGCACAATGCTTTATAAAACGCCGGAAATAAGACGCGAGGCCGAGGAAACTGCGCAAATCTGTAGTCCATTGTGGACGAGCAAAGTTCAAGACCGCGATGATTTTTTCAGGATCTGGGCGAATGCCGTCATGGCTGACCAGATGTCCCAATATTCTAATTTCTTTCTGTGCAAAGTGGCACTTCTTGGTGTTGAGCTGAAGGCCTGCCGAAGCGAGACAGGTGAGTACTTCATTCAGGCGCGTGAGATGGTCATTAAAGGTTGCCGAAAAGATAACAATGTCGTCCAAGTAACACAACCAGGTTCTCCATTTTAGGCCACGAAGCACAGTACCGATCATTCTTTCAAATGTTGCTGGTGCGTTACAAAGTCCGAAAGGCATAACATTAAATTCGTAAATGCCATCGGGTGTTGCGAAAGCGGTTTTTTCTTTGTCGTCCTCGTGCATAGGTATTTGCCAATAACCTGAGCGGAGGTCCAAGGTCGAGAAATATTAGGAGCCTTGGAGAAAGGCAAGGGCGTCATCCATTCGCGGCATCGGATATACATCTTTGCGGGTAATTTTGTTGAGTGCGCGGTAATCAACACAAAAGCGTACCGAGCCGTCCTTTTTAACTAGCACTACTGGAGAGGACCATGGGCTTGTTGAGGGACAAATTATATTGCGACGGAGCATGTCATTTACATTTTATTCAATTACTTTTCGTTCACAGAGGGAAACACGATAAGGCCGTCGGCGAACGATAGAGTTACCTTTAGTAATGATGCGATGGTGCGCAACACTAGTCCGTCCCAGTGGTGTGGCATCAAAAATGGCTTGGTGTTATCGAAGCAATGCCAGCAGTTCTTGGCGTTGGTTCAGCGTGAGTTTAGGACTAATAGTCTTCGCGAGAACAGAAAGAGAGACATCTGACGAAACACGTTGCTGAGGCGGAGGGGCGGTGAGGAGCACCATCAGGGAAAAAGGTTGAACATCCGCCATGCAATGCAGAGAAGTTCCTTTTGGGAGCACGTGGGATTCACGTGAAGTGTTAGTGGGCACTACTGTCGCTGAGCCGTTGTGGAACCGGACAAGACTTGACGGGAAGGCGATGCCGCGTGCAAGATGACTATATGATGGTGCTATGAGTACGTCCCCGTCAGTGATGTGGCCAGAAACAACAGTAAGCAGTTTTTCGCACTGAGGAGGCAAAACAGTATCAGCGGCGGCAACGAGGGGATGCTGTCGTTCAGAAAAGTCAGATGAAAAATCGCTGTCTGTCATATGGATAACACGGTCACTACAAGAAATTAACGCTGAAGCTGTTGACAAAAAAACCCATCCAAAAATCATCAGATTCGCACAAGGTGAGAGCACAGCAAACTGCACATGATGGCAGATGCCGTCGATAACAACTCGTACGGTGCACTTCGCTGAAGGGCGCAAAGGGACGTCATTGGCTCCACGGAGTTCAGGCCCATCACATGGGGTTGTCACTTTTCGCAAATGGTAGCACAAATCAGCCAGAATGACAGAAATTGCAGCCCCTGTATCAATCAAAGCTTCGACCGGTAAACCTTCAGCGATAACAGCAATCACATTATACGAGCGGTCAGGAGGACTTTTAGTGAGTTCGCAGAGTGCATTTTGACCTCCGGAAACTGCAACACTTAGTTTTCCGGATGGCGAACAGGGAGAGTGGTTGCGGGGCGGAGAGGGGAAACTGAGCGGCGGTATGGGGAAGTGGACCGGCGTCGGGATACATGGTTCCGACGAGGCTCAGAGGAAGATACTGGAGGGGGGGAGGATCGTCGAGGTGGGCTTGGAATAGACCGGTGTTGATAATATGAGCTTGAAGGCATGTCAGTTTCGAAGGCGTCGTACCCACGGCGCTCGTTCTGAAGGCGGCGACGACAACAGCGGGATATATGTCCTCTAATACTACAGTAATAGCAGACTGGTCGGGAGGGACGCCAAGGTGCGTAATATTGTGGTGTAGGTTGAGCCATCGCCATTGCATTGACGTGATTGTAAGTTGGTGCCAGTCGGGGCGGGGGAACCAAAGAAGGGGGGGAAGCAGCGACGTGCGCGTAGGTCGGCGCTGGGCGGTTTGCAGAAGGTTCGGATGTCATAGGGTGGCTGATAGTTGCTAACTGTTCTTTAATCATGTTGCGGAGAACGGCGTCATTAGAAGGTGCGGAAGAATGGTCGCACCCATGTCGACAGAAAAGATTGATGGCTTGGAGCTCCTCGCGGATGATTGTTCGAATCATTGCCCGCAAATCAAGGTCAGCAGTGGTCGGACCAGTTGCGAAGCCGGGCTGTAATCGAGAGGACTGCAGCTGGTCGAGGCGTTTACAGGTCGTTATAATTGAATCAACACTTGAAGGATTCTGTGCCATTAAGGTATGATAAGCCATAGAATTGATCCCTTTTAAGACGTGGTGCACACGTTCAGGTTCTGTCATGGTGGGACTAATGCGCCGACAAAGTGCAAGAACAGCCTCTATGTGAGACGCATATGATTCATCGGGACCTTGAAGGCGGAAAGCGAGCTTGTTTTTCGCGATCTCACTTCGAACTGCCGGATCGGCGAAGTATTGTCGGAATTGCTGTTTGAAAGTGGTCCAGTTAGTAGTATGGGGTTCGCGATTAATGAACCAGTTTCTGGCAACCTCAATGAGATAGAACGAAACGTTGAGGAATTTTAAAGCGTCGTCCCACCGGTTATAGGCACTGCAGCGTTCATATGTGTCGAGCCAGTCATCGACGTCTTTGTCGCAACGACCAGCGAACAGCGGCGGGTTGCGTTGATGTGTGGGTAGAGTCGGAGGCATCGGTGCAGCCGAGGTAGAGTGTCTGGCCGGGTCGGGATTGCTCTCGGTGGACATGATTATGGTGCCAGTTGCCAAACGACGACCGGAACGTAGCTCCAGCGAGAGGCAGGACCCAAGGCAGCAAGGGGGTCGAATTTGAGCTCCACCACTTGTGAAAGAAGGCTAGGTTGAGACGGCAAGGTCGTGACGGCAAGGCCAGCGATGCTTGTCTAGCGCTTTACTCCGATGACAAAACCCAGGCGTGTGCCGTAGCCGGCGCCGCGGGACGATGATGATGGTATGTACAAATGAAAAAGAAGATCATGGCATGTACAAATTAAAGAACGTCCACGGAAGGCTCACATTATTTTAGGCAGTGTCTGAATGATAAAATAATGACAATGAGAAATAGCATTCATTTAAGCCTAAGTCTGCTCTAGGAAAATATAATTGTTATCAGATTAACAGCACAGTGTGACACAGGATTGAATAGATATCTGTAGGGTATAAACGTTATGAAATGAAGGTTGTATCATGTTAACAAAACATACAGCCACTTTATTGACTTAGCATATGTGTGGACTATGGGGCTCTGATTGCTTGGTACTACCTGGCTTTTTTTCTTAGTGCCGCATGGTGTGTAAATACTTCTATTTCACTTATGACAATGAAAATGCCATGATCAAAATATGTAGTCTCGGAAAGTGTATAGACAGCAGGAAGTTGAGCATGCAGTGTTAGGTTTGAAATTGCACTGGCATGTTGTATGACTACACTTTTTACCTTTTTGACAGCTGTGCACGGTTCTGCTATGTCATGTGGACTACGGAACCACAATGGTCAAGGCTCGACCACTGAAACGCGATCACTGAACCCTTTCTTCGGAAAAGAGCACATTGTCAGTTATGCAAACTCTATATAGTAAGCTGTCATTGCTCTCTAAAACTGATCAACGCCTGTTCGAAACCTGAGGGAGCATGACCATGTGGAAAGGTTTGAGGAAGTTTTTTTTTTTCAAACTAATAGTGTGGTGCTACAAATTCCTTATTTCATTATGAAGTGTTTGCAAGGATTTTACAGAACTTAACATTGTTAAATTATGATAATGATGCCAGTTTTACTATGCAGGACGCTTTTTTACTGATTGTTTAAAATGCATCCTATGGGCATCCTTTCATTTGAAATGAAGTAAAGCTTAGAAGTGCTCATTTTGTCAATTTGTCTGTTTTATAAAGCAGCACTAAGGTTTCTTGGTGTCCGTGTTTAAACAACAGAGTACTCCTAAATTGCCTTTTTCTGATGTACAGACCAGATTTAAGCTCACGGGAAGAAGGAATTTCTCTATTTTTAGAGTTTCTGTAATGCTGAAAACTTTAGTATGCAAGGTAATCAGGGTACTACCCAGAAAACTTTGAGAGGTGGACATTTGTGGACCAAAGAAAGGGGGGGGGGGCCTGTTTAAATGGCCTCAGTGTATTTTTGAGGAAGCTTCACCGAACGATCTGTGGCTTGAATGTGTAGATGTACATGCTTGAAAAAAATGTCTCGGAAGCGATACTAATGTTGAAGTTCATTTTTATTATGCAGGTACATTGAGAGCAAAGGCACTCAAAAACATCGAGAGAGTGGCCTGTGACTTTTCACATCAGGCCATTTACAGAAGTTGACATTTTCAACTGAAGACACTTCACAGACCGTGGTGAGAGCAAAAGTGCTGGCATCTATGGCAGCACGGACAACATATAATGTTAGGGTCAAGCTGCTTAAGTCTAATGGGGAAGTGATAAGTGGTAACTGTTCATGTATTGCTGGGAAAGGCAGAGTATGTAAGCATGTGTGCTGTGTTTTGTATGGGCTGATGCACATTGCACAGCATGATCTTGCTAATGTACCAGATGCTGTGGCATGCACCGAAGGCGAGCGTCAGTAGTACAATCCGCGAGACCCAAAGAAAATAACAGAAATTTCAGCACATTGTTTTTTCTAAGGACCCCACAGAAAGACTCAGCGACGCACCTAGGCATCACAAAAGAAGAGCAGTATACTCATCGCTGCCAAGTGAGGGCATGGATATGGATTTGTCCACATTGCGCCTTATAAACCTGCATGGAAAGTTTAAAACAAGCAAATTTGATTGCTTCGCAGATGTCCTGGAAGCCAACGACTTCATGCCACTAAAACGACAGAAAGCTGGAAGCTCTGCCACACGACTTCAAAGTGGTTGCCTCCTTTGGCATAGATATGGGAAGGGCATCATTACAGCATCACTGACACGTATAGTGTTCACTTGGGTCAAAACATGTAAAACAAAAATGGGACCACATGATGCCCGAAGTCTCACTGCTGCAGTAATTGGAGGGAAAAAGTTAGGGCAACATTTGTGATCAAGCGGGGACTATTGTGCGAGCCCGAAGCCCAACGAGCCTTTCAGGACCGAAATAGCACCCATGTGGAGCTGGACGTTAGTGAGACTGGCCTCTTCCTCTCTCGGGAGCACAGCTTCCTAGGAGCAAGCCCAGACGGTCTTGTGAAGTGCAAATGCTGTGCACCACGTCTAATAGAAACCGAAGTTCCTCTCAAGGTTGAAGACGTCGCCAAAATGCAGTTACGTGATGGACAGTTAAAGAAAAGCAGCATATATTATACACAAGTGCAAGTCCAGATGGGTGTGACTGGCCTGGATGCCTGTGTACTCTTCGTGAACAGCAAAGAAAAGTGTGTGCAAATTCTCGTGCCCTCTGACAGTGGCTTCTTTGCAGAGGTAGTAAAACGTTGCAAATTTTTTGCTACTATGTATTTGCTACTCCACATTTCCAGCAACTGCTGAAGTACTGTATTCTGAAGTTTGGACGAGAAATAAATACTGCTGTTTTTTCTTCTGTACTTCCCTGCGTAATTGCATATGATCAGCAGCATTACGAATCTGGGAGGACAGGTTAGCTGTTAAAAAGCTGCGTTGTTATTAAAGTAGCCTAACTGACCGCTGCATCTGTGCTTGTAAAGTATGTTTGTATTGTGGGCACTCTTGAACAGCATTTGTACGTTGGCCTAGGTGCAGTAATAAATTATTTAACTGAGAGGTGAAAGAACAATGCACACTGAAGCAATCAGGAATAATAAATTTCACTGCTGGATTCTTTAACATGGTATTATGCCTCGGTCTAGTGCACAATTAATCATTTTCTGGCTGACGGTATAAGATGAATTATTAGCAACGTTGTTCCGACACTGTTAAGTTGCATACAATCTTCAAATAATAGTAGTGATGTGTGCAAGTATTAAAAAAAATTCCAAACTTCACCGTTGACTTAAAGTCAATGATATTTCAGGTAACACAAGAGACACCTGTAGTAAAAATGAATGCTTTCTTGCATTTATAAATTTTACACAAACCTCTCTTAGACAAACTGAATAGCTTATAACAAACCACAAAACATTCTTTGGATTTCAGATGTTTTGTTAACCACGTGATCATGCCCAGTCATGGAGACTGTTTAGTGACTCTTGTGCTCGAAAGCTGAGCATATTCTACACATATTTTCAAGTCAAAGAGTGACACCCACTGTGCTGGAGCATTGCCAGTATATTGATGACAAATAGCTACCTTTTTAAAGTTTTGCGAGGGCATTGGATTGCAGACCATGTTCAAACAGACCGACTGCGACATCAACGGTTAACCAGGTCTGTTTTGCATACATCAGTAATTTTTTTATGCACTGGTACTCTAAAATCTTCAGCGTATTAAAAGGAAATGGAAACAATGTGCTAGAAAGCTTGTCATGCTCTGTACACAATGGCTAACAACCATGAGCATGCTGGAATCTTCGGGGAATGCTAGCACATTAAAAGATTGGGATGTTAACCTCTTGAAGGATTGGACTGTTCAACTTACTGTCTGTTCTGTATACAAATGTATACATGATTATCGTCAACGTACTTGGAGTAACCAAAGAATCGGGCTGTTCTGCAATGGACTATTCTCACAACATAATGAGTTGATAAAAAAGTGCATATAATATAACCAACTTCTGTGTACAGCCTTTATAAATTATAAAACGTTTGACTTGGCTAAAATCAAAGAAGTTGTGCAGACATTCCGCAACAAGGTGGAGAGGAGGCATCTAAAAAGGTAGTTAAAAATCCTCAGTTACACAGCCATGAATGTCCTTCACGGAGAAAGTGATAAAATTACATTAAGGAAGTGTCAGAATTGAGGACATGATTTAACATCCCTGCCTTCCGCCTTCCTTTTATCCTCTCCCGTAGTGTAGTATTGATCGTGTGATTACAAGCAACAAAAAATGAGTGCAGTTAGTCAGTGAAAATATGTTCATTCATGACATCATGGTTGAAATCTAGAACAAGTGGGCATGGACCGGACACGTAATACAAAGGAAACGTAACCGACGGTTCCTTAAAACAGCAGATAAGATTCTGAGGGGGGGGGGGGGGCAAGCACAGCAGGGAGTGCTGTTTTGTTGAAGTATGAGAATAGAAGTTGGGGACATCAGGTGCGTGCAGTTGACACCGCACAGGGTTATTTTACATTAATATAGAAGCCTGCCCTGCAGTGAGTATAGGCTGATAATGGCGATGTCAAACAACAAAAAACTTGGATCATGATGAAGACATGCACGACCATACTGGCACAGCCTTGCATTGCAAACATGAAGAGCCTGTTGTTGTTGCTAAGTGGTTAGGGTACTCTACTATTGACCCGAGACACCGGGCTCAAACCAAGGTGCTGCAGCAGTATTTTGATTGAGGTGAATCACAAGGCACTTGTATACAGTGCAACGCAGTGCACATTTAAGAACCCCAGGTGGTCAAAATTATTTTGTAGCCCTTAGCTACAGCATCTCTCATAGCCTGATCTGTTTTGGGATATTAATCTCCATACATCAAATCACTGAGCAAACACTGAATTCACACCGGCTCACAGCAATGGTTCACCCGCGAAGTTAGTCAACAGTGCACAAATGTTCCACACTTTGTTCAGTTGCCCAGACATGCTGTTTGGGACCACTTGGGAGAGTATTTTGTATGTCTTGATCCTCCTGATCACTCTTTCCACGTGTATCCGCAAACTAGCAATTAGTCTTGTCTCATTTTCGTCTTCTTCTGAGAGCTGAGGCCGTCCTTCCAGGAATGGTGGTATGTTGAGTTGCAGGGACCGCTGCTTGTACTCTTATTCAATAGTGAATCCCCTGCCAGCCATTACACTTCGCCCTGGTGCTAACTTCTCCGTTACTCCAGAAGAATTTGATAGTGCTTTGTGAGACACTCTCCCGGGAGCCAGATCTGACACAAATGTCACAAATCTATTGGGGCTGCAAACAACTAGTTTCTTTGCAGTATTAGGTTTTTTGTATGTGGAATACGTTTCACTTTGGTCTCGAAATGAAGATGGTGCCTGGATGAAAATTTTAGTGCAGTCAAGTATGCCGTCAACAGTTGTGTTGCCTTTGTCGTTGAAGGCTTTTGGCCTGTACTTGTCGCATAGTTCTGGTGACATCCAGGTTGGGACCTATAGAATGGGTAATGAGAAGAGCTTTATTTGTATTCTATACATACATATACATGTAGTGCCCGTTGTACTGCAATACTACAAGGCCCCCTGTGGATGTTGCATCCCTGCCAACTCTCCTGAATTTAATTACATCTCCTGATTGTAAGGACACTACCTCAAATCTCCTGAAAAGTGGCCGACACAGTCCATCATGTGTTTTTATATATTTTTACATGTTATAGCAATAATCCCATAACATCAAATAATATAACATTGCTGGAAAGTAGCGCAGGAGCGGTTAGTCACCAGCATGCACCTTGAATCTAGGTAGCAGCCGCCAGCACCACCATGAATGTGAGCGACAGACGGGAGCTGGATTTTCCTGACTGTCTGGTCTCTGGCTGGCTCGTGCATTTAGCAATCCAGTTGTTATATGATCTCGGGTGCGCTAGTACAGTGCCTGGAATACTGTGGCGCCAGCAATGTGCTAGGCTTCAGTTGGCTTTCTCAGGTCGTTGAGTGAAGTGAGGAATGCTGAACTACTCTTTGTGTCTCCCCGAGTTGGAATGATTGATGGTGCTATCAAAAGCCAAGAAGAATTTCGTTATAGAAAAAAAAGTACTTGTAAGTATACTTGGAAGAGTTTCTGACGATGCAACAACACAGAGATCAGTTGAAAATAAGCTATTAGGCCACCACTCTCACCTCTTTCAGTTATCAGCCTCAATAATTTTTAATTGCTGAATTAAAAGATATGCCTCCAGCCCCCTCCCCCCCCCCCCAACCCCAGCAGTTTCCCGAATTTTCATGTTACTAGGTTGGCAGGTATGATGTTGCGATTCATCAAGGCCATAAAAAAGAGAGAAGACAAAAGGTACAGTAAGGAACGTCATAAAAAAAAATAAGTGATGCTGACATACCTGGCAAGGCCTATTGTCCAAAAAATCCAATCATGTTGCCCAGATCCTTGAGACAGTGGTTTTAGAAACACCAAACCTGTTAATAAAACATTATTTACCAAAATGTGCCCATCAGTAATTTGCACTGCTAGACAACAAAATAAGTGAGAAGAGAAAGCTACTAGTGCAGTTAGTTGAAATATTTCAAAACACAGCTGTTTAAACACTTTCAGTTGCAGAGGCAGGAGATATAACAAAGGTACCCTTAGCTTAGCCTCCAAATTCCATGTGGCATTCAGTGGAAGTAATCGTTAACAAAAGCAGCACTTAGTAATGGTCCTTTCTTTAACTTACTGCTAGCACGCTTACAAGTATGATGTGTCCCCCCCCCCCCCCTCAATGTGACTATCCGCTTATATGGACAAAGATTTCCTGGAATATTAATGTGTGTATAGGAGAAGCATCATGGTCCCTTGAAGTCATCAGGCATCTCATGCACTGCTAGAATCTACAGGGCCAACATGCTTTGCTAAAAGAGCGACATAATAGTGTGGAAACCTAACACATTACCCACGGTGCTCACTAGCCATGCAGCCCCTGAGTTATAAAAATCAGGTTGCATGATCTTAAACAACGACGAAGGATAATTAACGTCTAGCTGAAAATTGTAATTTGGAGTACACTGTACCACACTATGCTCTAAGGCATTCAGCAAGTAGTTTTACAGAGCATAAGCAACTAAGGCCATTGTGCACTGAACAGCTGTTCATCACAACGTGTTTTAAGAATGTGAGGTTATTAACTTTTTGGACATTTTTACTCAAGAATCAAAGTGTTTCTACAGCGAGGTACTACTGTATAAGGAGCAACTGCATATACTGAAGCTCACCTTTTGATAAAATCCTACATGCATACTGTGTATGTGAATCAAAGTAAGAGTAACAATCATAATGGGTTCTGCACTGTGCAACAAGATACACCCACGTAATGGCATAAATAAATAAAGACTGGTCAGATTTGCCTATTTACTTTGCCCAGTGGGCTCATAGAAAACGGTTTGCAGCGAATATCCCCATAAACAGATGGGAAAAGATTTCGATGAGTCACTCTTATTAACCAAACAAACATTAAGTAGAAATGGCTCTTAGTGCCAAATAAAGATGTTTCAAGCTTTAAATGTTGACAGCCTACCTGTATGCAAGATCAAGGCCATCAAGACCAAGCCGTAGCCGCCTCAGGACAAGCACAAGCTGGGTCTTCAAAGACAGGGTGAACTTTCCCTCCTCACTGCTAGTTTCTTTCATCTGTCAGAACTGAGGACGTTTTACATCTGGCTATAAAAAGGACCAAAAAGCCTCCAAACGCTCGCTGGACGTGAAGCCTGTGTAATAGCGAAGCTTTTTCTCATCTTCCGCAATCCCTTCATACGTGTTTTCCATATTATGAGCAGCTTTAGCCTTGCAAGTTCTTAATTTGTTTTGTATGGACAACAGCTCGCGTTTTAAGCACCTGTTCTTCTGCTGAGGACGGTAACACAACGTTTTTGTTTCGGTGTGATCAAGCCGACTTGGTTCCAGCTGGCGCTTTAGCTCTGCCACTTGTGCATTTGCTGCTTCAGCTTGTTCCAAGAGATCTGTCACAATGTGCTTCTGTCCAGAAACTTCTTGACAAGGTCATCATAACTTATTTTTTGGCTGTTGTACGAGTGGTCCAGGAGTATGTACGCTTCAGGCTCTGAATTACAGTTGCTGTCATCGCTGCTGCTGGCAAAGGTGGAGACTTCCTGTCCACGTTGTTCGGTAGGCACAGTTGAGGTGCTGGTAACTACCGGCTGGAAGGTGAAAATAAAAAAACAATTAGTTTAATAACCTAAGAAATATTAGTTTGCAATTCAGCTGTAGGTGATGCTTTGCACAAATTTTTTTTTTGCTTCACTTGATTTCACATTGACTAAATATTCCCTGTTGTTTTTTATTCAACAGTACAATTAATCTAGCCATCTCCTTGTGTGAAACTATCCCCAAAAAATAGAAATGAAGTATATATAAACATGACATGCTATTTTTATTTTCTCCTTGTGCTTATTTTACCTCAGTTCTTCTCAGCGGCCGCCTCTTCTTCACTTTTTGCTGTCTTAGGGGAAAAATTGTGGGAACACGGATCATGTAAGTCTTTTTATTTCCTTAGAAGTGGGCACTGTATACTCTGTCTCCCGTCGTTGGCACAAACTTTGAAAACCTGGGTAGAGAGATTTTCAGCAGTACAACTATAATACTGCTAAGCATGGCCAAGGCTACTCCACTGTAATTTATGCATTTTTGTATGCTCAAGCTGTATGCCTTCATTGCGCTACTACAGTAGCACATTATCTAGATTAAAAGTACCTAGTGATAAAAAAAATTCAGGACGGTGGCAATATAATTAAAGTTTCATTTTCACTTTTTTTTTACAAAACCAGTCCTATCGTTGGCACAAACTTTGAAAACCTAAGTACAAAGAGTTTCAGCAGTACAACCATGATACAGCAAAGCACAGTCAGGGCTACTGCACTGCACTGTACGCATTTTTTGCATGCTCAAGTTGTATGCCTTCATTGCGCTACTACAGTAGCACTTTCTCTAGATTAAAAGTACATATTGATCAAGAACATAAGGATGGGGCCAACATGGTGAATGTTTAATATTCTTTTTTTTTTGTCAAAACCACAAATGCATGTAATATACATTGCTTCAGACACTTAGCTCAATAGTTACACTGAAATCGGTTGCGTGCTTACGCTAGCTGACAACATCGCGGAAGTAAAGGCGAGGTTTCGAGATACCGCTAGCCCCTGGGATAACACGTGAAAGTTCACCTAATCTCGGGCCATGACGTCCCTGCTAAGCTGTTGTCAAGGGTCCCGTGAAGCGAGTATATTACTTTGCTAGAAAATGTAACGCCTGGTTGTGTCATGTGATAAAAAAATTCAAGTATTGCGTCTACGCGCTTCGCCGTTTGCGTCGCTTCTTGTACCGCGCTTGTACCACGGCGCATGGTAAAAAAAAAAAGACGACTCTGGAGTCATTCACGATACAGCCATGGACGACTGTAACCTCTATTTTTTTTACGATACGGCTAGAAGCACCGTGAAAAGAAATGCGAGGGGCGAAGA
This sequence comes from Amblyomma maculatum, assembly GCA_023969395.1. NCBI lineage: Eukaryota > Metazoa > Arthropoda > Arachnida > Ixodida > Ixodidae > Amblyomma > Amblyomma maculatum. The sequence continues at coordinate 90,926 of JAJIZL010027825.1, forward strand.
GCACCGACACTGCGCAGTTCGCACTTATCTGTATTTATTTATTTATTTATTTATTTATTTATTTATTTATTTATTTATTTATTTATTT
>JAJIZL010027825.1:91413-114890 GCA_023969395.1 Amblyomma maculatum
TTTTTGTGTGCGGATCCCATACAGCGTCGGCGTATTCGAGCACTGGACGCACAAGTGATGTGTATGCTGTCAGTTAAGTTTTGCTCGTGCAATGCTTTAGGCGGTGCTTTAAAAACCGAAGTTTTTTGGACGCTGCTGAGACAATGGACTGGATGTGTGCGCTCCAGTTCAGGTTGGATGTCATGGTTACCCCAAGATATTTCACCTGAGTCACTGAGTTGATCGGAAGGCCATTGATTTTGTATGTGCATTGGAGCGGTTGTTTCTTCCGTGTTACGGTCATTTTTCCGCTGTAAACTCGAAAGTGAGCTTGCCGTAAATGAAACAACGTAAGCCATGTTCAGATCTAGAAGTCCTCTACTTGTAATAAAAGCATGCAGTGATAATGAAGCAAAAAACGGAGGACCTACAGTAAGAAACATCGGCGTGCAAGTACACCCGTGCTAACGATGGTTGATCCATCCCCGAATAGGAATACAAAGGTAAAGGCACCCAAACATTGTATTCTTTGAAATGTTCAACTACTGGTTTTACATTCCGGTACAAGCAGCTACACAATTTACTTGGAAAAAGGCTCCAAACATCGTAAAAGCTGTCTTACCTGCCAGACTGTCCGGCCCTGTTTATCCGCTGAATCCACGTCTGTCGAAGTTTTAGGTCTTTAGGAAAGACACAAAACCCGAGACCTTTGTCCCTTGCACTGTTGTTGTAGCACCCAGGAACGCAACAAGTGAATCCTCCCATTGCAGGATAGCTCCACACGAAGTAAAAATTGTTCGGACGCGCGACGCATATGCAATCCGAGCGGCTGGAGCGGCCGGAGAACTACATCTACCAGCATGCACCGCAGCAACGGTGGCGCCGTAAAACTAGTCGGTGCGATCGGTCTAATCTCGCCATCATAGCAACGGGAGCCTACGGCCCGCTGCTGATAGTTACCGGTATGCACCCTGCCTTAGGGCTGACAAGCTTTTTTTTCTAGGTGCGAACATAACCAAAGGCATCAAGCTGTTTGAATCCAGACATGCTCACGCTGTGAAAGAATATTCGACAAAAAATTGCAGCGAAGTGTCGGGCCGGTCCATCGCACAGACGTCGGTCTCGACGCCCTCGAAATTCATCAAAATGATAGTATTATTCATTTGCATTCGCGTTTCCAACAAAATGTTTGCTGCATATTCTTGAGTGGATTGAAGGCTCTGTTCCGTCATCTTTGAAGAGAAATAATAAAACACGAATAAGCGGCACCGCTTGCCACAGGTCGCTAAAAAATGAGTCCGGGAAAAAGAAACAAGGATATTACGGCATATTGTTTACAGTCAGAAATCTCGGCAACATGTAAGAAGCAAGCAGCCTTTTATAGTCATTATAAGAACAACAAAAGTATGCTGTGAAATAATTGCGGAAAAATAAAGCTTACTTCGGACTCTGACACGAACGAGTAGAATCCAATGTAGGCGGCGTTCCTGTTTCCAGTGCCGAGTCGAGAAGATGTAAAAATTTGTCCTTGGTGAAAACCAACGACACAATTTCTTCAACTCTTCTCAGGGTCCATTGCTGTCCGAATCGACCCCCCCCCCCCCCCCAGGCGTTGATGTTGCGGCAGTAGGAAGAAGCAAAAGAAAATGCACGAGCCTGCTACTAGCTCTGTAGCTGAGTCACCTCCGCTGCCTCGTGCAGACAGGAGAGAAAGCAGAAAAAAAAGAAGAAGAGGGAGAGAAAGACGCGCGCCGCAACAGCCGTCATCCACTACCTAAGCGGTGGTGGGTGCATTGACGGCCTACAATAGATAAAAATTCGGTGGCTGGCTAGCGTCCGCCGCAAGCGGCGTTGACCTACCGTCCCAGCCCCGTAGGGCCAGGAACTGCAAACCTTCATCTCCCTCGGCCCCGCCGGCGTACCGCAGCAGAGTAGTAATCATACAGCCGCTGTGGCGAGTTCGCGGCGCGTTCTGACTCTGAACGCGCGTCGCATCGCCCGTGGCGCGCGCATCGTTCCGGAGTTACATGCGCACGGTGCCTACAGCTGAGCCACCTACGCAACGCCGCTCGCGGCGGGAGCTAGCCTGCCACAGAATCTGTTTTGGGCCGTCATATCATCCGCCAATGTTATTGTAGTTGTGGCTGTAGGAAGAAAAAAAAGAAAATGCATGGGCCAGGTACTGGCTCTGTAGAGATCCACCTCCGCTGCCTCCTGCGGACAGACGAGAAAACACACAAGAAAAACAAGAAGAGGGAGAGAAAAACGCGCGCCGCAACAACAGCCGTCGTCCACCACCACCGAAATGGTGGCGGGTGCAATGACGGCCTACATCAGTGGCAGGATAGCCCCGCCGCAAGCGACGGTGACCTCCCTGCCCCAGCCCCAATAGGGAGGAGGAGGAGGAGGAGAAAAAACTTTATTTAGCACTATAATATTTGGCGGTTGTTGGGACGTCTTCAGAGATGTCTGCTTGTTGAATCCACAAGTCTTCTCCGTCGACCTTGCCCACTTCTGCACAATGGTCGGTTGCCCTCAGTCCAGGGCTCCGCTGGCTACTGCCGCCCGCTGAGCTCGCTGTACCAGACCTTGCTGGTCTTCGCAGCGGTCGCTGGACAGCAGAGTCTCCCATTGCTCTGCACTCTGGTTTCGAATTTTGGGGATCACATCTATGTTTTGAGAGGCCCATGTGATGTGATAAAGTGCTGGTTTTTCATCGTACCACGGACATCTGTCCGCGTGCATGGTAGGGTGCATTTTGTTTAGTATATGCGTAGGTTTGGGTATGAACCCGTCTGTAATTGTCTCCATATGACCAGCTTCCTCTCTGATGAGAGAACTGTGCGGTGGGGGATATCGCATTCTTCTTCCTCTATAGTTTTCTAGTATGGCCGAGTATGCCTTGGGTGCTGGCAAAAGTTCCGTGGACTCGTCGGATGCTCTAAAAATAGGGTATGCTCGAGCTATTCTGTCGGCCTCTTGGTTCCCTGCCACCCCCATGTGCCCCGGTACCCACATAATTTTGTGTCTGGTCTTTTCTTCGTGGTTTTTATTTCTGTCGCTTGCTTCAAGGAGTATACGGAGCGCGTGACGACCAATCCTAGCATTCATGAATTTTCGACAGGCTGTGTGAGAGTCCGTGAGTATGGTTAGCGACCGCCAAGTTCTAAAGCCCTCCGCCACCGCTACAGCAACGGGGAACCTTCCCCGCCACCGTTTCGGTGGTGGACAACGGCTGTTGTTGCGGCGCGCGTCTTTCACTCCCTCCTTTTCTTTCTTCTGTATTTTCTCTTCTGTCTGTAGCCCCGCCGGGGTGGTGCAGTGGTAAGACGCCCGACTACTGTGCCGGAGTACCTGGGTTCGAACCCGACCTCGGCGGCTGCGTTTCGATGGAGGCGAAACGAAGAGGCGTCCGTGTGCTGTGCGATGTCAGCGCACGTTAAAGATCCCCAGGTGGTCGAAATTACTCCGTAGCCCTCCACTACGGCTCCTCTTTCTCTCTTTCCACTTTCACTCCCACCTCCCTCCCTTCCCTTACGGCGCGGTTGCGGTGTTCACAGAAAACAAGTGAGACAGTTACTGCGCCTTTCCTTTCCTATAAATAAATCAATAAATCAGTCTTCTGTCTGTACACGACAGCTACAGAGCCAGTAGCAAGCCTGTGAATTTTCTTTTCCTTCTTGCTACAGCCACAACTGATCTTCTTTTTAAACTGATTTATTTATAGGAAGGGAAGGGCGCGGTAACTGTCTCACTTGTTTCTGTGGACACCGCATCCGCACCGTAAGGGAAGGGAGGAAGATGGGAGTGAGAGTGGAAAGAGAGAAAGAGGAGCCGTAGTGGAGGGCTACGGAGTAATTTCGGCCACCGGGGGATCTTTAACGTGCGCTGACATCGCACAGCACACGGACGCCTCTCGTTTACCTCCATCGAAACGCAGCCGCCGAGGTCGGGTTCGAACCAGGGTACTCCGGCATAGTAGTCGGGCGTCTTACCACTGCACCACCCCGGCGGGGCTACAGACACACACAAAAGGATTGATTTATTTATAGGAAGGGAAAGGCACGGTAACTGTCTCACTTGTTTTCTGTGGACACCGCAACCGCGCCGTAAGGGAAGGGAGGAAGGTGGGAGTGAAAGTGGAAAGAGAGAAAGAGGAGCCGTAGTGGAGGGCTACGGAGTAATTTCGACCACCTGGGGACAAACTGCCTCGTGCGGACAGAAGAGAGAAAGTAGAGAGGAAAAGAAGAGGGAGAGAAAGACGCGCGCCGCAACAGCCGTCCTCTACTACGTAAGCGGTTGCGGGTGCAATGACGGCCTACTACCGATACAAATTAGGTGACAGGCTAGATCCCTCCACTACCAATCCCAGCGGCCAGGAGCAGCCACCCTCTCGCCTCGGTTGTCAGCGCAAGGGGATGAGGTGGAGGCTGGCAGTTCCTTACCCTACGGTGTTGGGACGGTAGGTCAACGCTGCTTGCGGTGGGGACTACCCAGCCACCGAATTTTTATCTCTTGTAATCCGTTATTGCACTTAGGTACTGCGCTTATGTACTGGGCGACGGTTGTTGTTGCGGCGCGCGTCATTCTCTCACACTTCTTTTTCTTTCTTCTCTATTTTCTCTTCGGTCCGAACGAGGCAGCGGTGGTGGCTCAGCTACAGAGCAAGTAGCAGGCCTGTGCATTTTCATTTTCTTCATATTAGCTGCGGTTAGACGCCCGACTACTGTGCCGGGGTGCCCGGGTTCGAACCCAACCTCGGCGGCTGCGTTTCGATAGAGGCGAAACGAAGAGGTGTCCGTGTGCTGTACGATGTCAGCGCTGTTGTTGTGGCTGTAGAAGGAGAAGAAAATGCACGGGCCTGCTGCTGGCTCTGTAGCTGAGCCACCTCCGCTGCCTGATTGATTTCGATTGATTTTCTAGCAAGGGAAAGGCGCGGTAACTGTCTCACTTGTTTTCTGTGGACACCACAACCGCGCCGTAAGGGGAGGGAGGAAGGTGGGAGTGAAAGTGGAAACAGAGAAAGAGGAGCCGTAGTGGAGGGCTACGGAGTAATTTCGACCACCTGGGGATCTTTAACTTGCACTGACATCGCACAGCACACAGACGCCTCTTCGTTTCGCCTCCATCGAAACGCAGCCGCCGAGGTCGGGTTCGAACCCTGGTACTCCGGTACAGTGGTCGGGAGTCGTACCCCTGCACCACACCGGCGGGGCACTGCCTCGTGCAGACCGAAGAGAAAATAAAGAAAGAAAAGGAGAGAGAGAAAGACGCGCGCCGCAACAACAGCCGTCGTCCATCACCGAAATGGTGGCGGAGGTGCGATGACGGCCTACAACCGATAAAAAAAGTCTGTGGCAGGTTAGCGGGTCACTGCCGCACCTGTCCCAGCCCCATTACGGGAGTACCAGTCCCAGCCCCGTAGGGCCGGTCTCCAGTTCATGTCAGCGCAAGTTAAAGATCGCCAGGTGGTCGGTGGTCGAAATTACTCCCTAGATCTCCACTACGGCTCTTATTTCTCTCTTTCCAATTTCACTCCAACCTTTCTCTCTTCCCTTACGGCGCGGTTGACGTGTCCACAGAAAACAAGTGAGGCAGTTACAGCGCCTTTCTCTTCCTATAAATCAATCAGCCGACGTTAAAAATCCCAAGGTGGTCCAATTACTCTACAAGCCCCCAATACGGTTCCCCTTTCCCCGTTATCTTTCGCCTTCCTCCTATTCCTTAAAACGCGGATCAGATGTCCACAGAAAAAAAGAGTGACAGATACTGCGCCTTAAATTGTTAATATTATTATCAATCGAAACGAAGCCTCCGGTGGTGGCGGTAGAAACATTTATTGGGATATTACACATAGTGGGGACGAAGGTCCCTGCAGGGTGCGATTAGGCCTATGGGCAATAGGATGAGGCTAATGCAACACCTGAGCGGCCAGATGTGTAATACACAAGCAGCGGTGCGGGATATATAGCCGGTGGCGCAATTTAGAATGAGAGATAGATTTAGTCAGAGGTAATTTTTGTGACATATGTAGATATGAGAGGAAGCGCGATTGCTCTCTCTTCTGCTTCAGCGGTGGAGTTGGTCATTATCGAGCTGGAAGTAAGAAGCTTTGCTTAACTGTCGGCACAAGCCAGCGTCATATGAGAACCTGACGCATATACCACTGCATCACCATACACCACCTGCTGATCATTTCTATAATTTAGGTCGAGGGCATGGTCCCTGGCTATTTTGCGGTCCTTGTCTCGATCAGGGCGCTTGTTTGTAAAGATGGAAGGTATGTTGAGGTTAGAGCGGCGGTTGGGATAAAGAGTGACACAGTTAATGCATTGTGTAACCGGGGTTAGGCTCAATATGGAGTGTGGCGAGCCGTCGAGTTGGCCGAGACGGGATATTTGTGCCGTAAATATATTTTCTATAAGTTCCACGAAAGTGTTATGTACAACGAGTTTGAGGTGTTGGCGTTTAGTGTTGGGCGTGGTTATGCTTGGAGGAAGTCGCAGAGCCGTTTCGTGCTACTTCGTATGAGCGCGTTCACCCGGTTTCTCCTCTTTTGTTTGAGGGGTACGTATGGTGCTATCCAAAATCCAGCACAAGGATTTTGGATAGCACTTTGATCGGATGGGTATCTAGCTCGATGAAAATCGGCAGACAGCCTGAATCGTATTGCTTGGGGCGGTACAGAAATCCCTGACTTTGAAGGGAGCAAGTTGGCCCTGTTCCCATGCATATGTGTAAATGGTGGTTAGTGTCACTTGGAGGTTTCCTTCTATTCAGGCATCACTGCCACGGTTAGCCCAGACAGCGATTTCGTCTGCGTAGAGGCTGAAATGGATGCCACGGATTTTAGCTTGATTTCAGGTAGGTGAAGTGCTATGTTGAATAGCAAAGGCGAGAGGACGGCTCCTTGGGGCATACCTCGTGCACCTAGCGTGATCCCTGGAATGAAGGGGCCGCCAACCGCAAGTGTGGCTGTGCGCTGGCTGAATAAGTCTCAGAAAATCATAAAACCTGTCGCCAACTCCCAGGGTTCTAAGGTTCGCAAGGACTGATGATTGCGCAATATTATCCAATGCCTCAGTAACATCCTACCTGGAATAGCTTAGGTGTCATAAGGTTTACTGTCGAGAATGTGATCGTGAATTTCAGGTTTTTACATCGTTTTAATAACGTTCGTCGGCCCCAACACCTTCTTGTCGGTGTTACACAGTCTGAAACACTAGAGTCGACGATGAATGGCAACAACTTGACTTGAGGGGAAAAACTAACTGAAAAATTTATACAGGAATGTACATATTTAAAACAGGGGATATAACAAGCACGATAACATGGAACTGGCTAAGATTTCAGGCATAACCGAACAGGCGAGGGATCAAGATCTAGCTCAGAACGAATTCTGCAGGCAGAGGCCCCGATTCTACCAGCTTCGGAGCTCAGCCCACATTTTTCATCCCGAAGTGTCACATATTATTGGCATGCAAACGTTTCGCATGTCTCTCCAATTCCATAAGGTTCGTACCCTCTCCGTAAAACAAACAATGCAAAAGGGACAACAAACTTGTTTCACAAAACACGGAATTTTAGAGAATGGACCACGCAGTGAACGGCTCACTAGGTCACTTGACACTACCCATGGCTTCACATTGTTATACTTACTCTCTCCCCGTAGAAAGATCACTTGAACCTAGTAGAACCCATCAAAAACGCTGTCCCATGTTCCCAATCGTCGCTCAAAGCTTGCGCCCTTGGCGGTCCCTTTTACAAGGTAATTATCGGCGTCCAAGCACCCCCATTGCTGACCACATCAGAAGAACCGAACCGCGTCCTCCCGCTGCGAATCCTATCCGTCACTGTTACACACGCGCTCAGACATCCGTTCAGCGCCGCCGTCTCCCACCATTGTTGGCATCCATGTTTGGAATCGTCACCAAGACCCACTCAGCGCACCTGCACTGACTAATTGTCATTTTATCCCCGTCAAGGACGAGGGCCTTACACCCTTGAATCTGACAGCGTTCTTTGAACACGATATTCCGCCCTTCCAAAAGAAGCGCTCGTTCCAAATCTGCGCTGCATCCGGGCGATGGGTGCAGTCGCCGTACTACTAGGTTGGCGGTGTTTACATTTCGTAACGCGCTTAAAAAAAGCCCTCCACGCGAAGCGGCGGCGAGAACAATCATCGTGATTAAACTTTAATTTCCACCGATTTAGGAGGCCCCCTACTCCCTGCTCCTGGAACGCAGGCCTCAGGAATGGGGGTTGGAACCTCCACGACTAAGGTTTGGCGAATATAATTTGGCGGCTGAGGCCGCCGCGAGAACAAACTGGCTGTCCTCGCGTCATCAAGCGCGAGCGAAACCTCCTCGGGAGAAGGAGGTTTCGCTTTCCCTCTTTGCCTACGATTCCGTCGTGCGCTTCTTCCCAGCTCCTGCCCGAGGATAAGAGAGAGACAGCTGCAGCTGCGCTTTGAACATGTGACCAAAAAAAGAGTGGACGGTCATAATGGGGCCGCGCATTTCACAGATCCCTTACACGCCGTTTCCAAAACTCTACAAGGGGCCCAAATGGCATCTTTATAGTAACAAACAACAAGGGGTCAGTATCAGTCACAAAACCATGCACCCTGAGGGCCATTTAAAGTGGAAACGTCTAGCGAGCAACTACACACTACACACACGCATGTAAACCAGCATACATGACCAAAAACCACATCACACATGATCACTACATCTTTGTATGCATGCATAGAACGCACCCGCACAATGAGATGCGCAGCATGTTCGTGCATAGTTCACCGCAGTTCGCACCACTGGCAAATCAAACTTACTGCATTTGTCTGCTGGTGCCCATGTCCTCTCTTACCATTCCGCCAGCGTAACCACCGCGGTCTGCCTCCCAGTTGTCGTTCGGTAACCTCGACAGCGCGTCAGCGTTACCGTGAGCGTTCCCTTCCCGGTGTCACGAAATCGGCGCACATAGGCTCTACAACATTCGAAAAAAGGGTTCCTTCCACGCGCGAGAGAGCACGTAGCTTTGTACGCGTCGGCGTCACCCTCTTTCTCATCACCCGGCGATGACGGTGATTCATCAGTCGGGAAGATGCCAGCCGTCTCCAGAATGCCGTCTCCAGAATGTTCGACGGCATCTGACCAATGACGACGCGTGGCTCGACGGGAAGAAAAGGGAACGCTTCAACAAGCGAAGCTAAATGTGTATGCGCGCTAGCCTTGGCGCGGCTCAACAGACAACTAGGCTCTCCTATTTATGGTGTCCGCGTCGTTTGAGTCGGTCACTCAGTGATTGCGGCGTGTTCGCAAGTGCTTCACCTGGACTCCCTGGGATCATCCGCTGCTGGCAAGCGCAGAGACCTGCGAGGGAGCGACGCTCGTCTTGCATGGCGACCACATCGTGACTCTCGAGGCATCGGACTGCAACAGTTCGCGGTGAACAATCTGGTGTTTGTTTATGTGACTCTCTCGTGAATTGTTCTGTGTTGAAAGCCCCTGCATTATTCAATACTTCTTTAGTTCCTTGCTTACCGTTCTTTTCTGTGAACCTCTCGTCTGTGCAATTTTAGTGTTTGTGTATTCCTCTGTATCGTCTCTTGCTGTGTATAAAGTTTGTTTTGTTTGTTACTTCTGACTCCGACTGTTACTCTGGCTTGAATTGGCGAAAGCTGGGCACCAAACGGCCACCCCCTTCTGTCACTACAAGGTAGTTGAATTCGGGCTGAGCTTGCCATAGAAGTCGAGGGCATCTCCTTTGTGACCGGAACTGGGGTGTCTGGGAGTGTGCGCACCATTAAGGGCGCATCGTTAATAATCCTCCTAATTATTAATGGGTGACACCCAGTGTTTTATCAGCACGTTATACCTCTGCAGGTCAAGGGCCCAACACGTAAGCTTCTCTCTCTGAGGTGTGGTCAGGGTAAGAAAAGAGGGGGCTGTCGCTGGACAACTTGATGTCCTGAGCGCCGGCCAGCTAGAGGTTCACTTCCCCACCCCCCCGATTGCTGCAAATGCCTGTCTGTTTGTTTGGGAATTGCACCTGCGTCGGAGAGAAACTGCGACGCGCGAACGTAATCTGTCGCTCAGAGCCCTCCTCTGCACTCATAGAGACAAGCTCCGCCCGCGAACGCTGAGGCGTCTATGCGCTGCCAAAATGGCTTATCAGGCGTCCCGAGAGTGTCGGCTTCACGGGGCATCACTTCGAGTAGCTGAAAGGCACTTTCAGCCTCACCTGGTGACGGGGTTTCATTAGGAACATTTCTTCATGTCGGTCCCATCTGTGGCGTGTCCACTTCGGCATAGCTAGGTACGCAGTCTACCCCAGTTATGCCGCCTTGCTCGGCCTCGGAGCTTTCCCCGCTTCTCGCAACGTGTCGACGTTACTTTAGACATCCTTAAACACGATCGTGGAACTGCTTTCTCTGGTTACAATACAAGTTCTGTGCTTCATAACTCTTGTACTGCTCACATTAGTGGTGTCCCTCGTGATCCGAGTACCACTTTCGTTTTCTTTGCCGATTACCATTTGTACTTCAGCATTGGGAGTCGCGCCACCGCGCCTAACGCTTGCTTTTCAGGTTAGACTCCACTGTCGTCAGAAGTCTGACCGTTATCCGCTCAAATAAGCATTTCGGATGACGGTCGTCCCTCAGGTATTCACAGGCTTCACTCTGTTTCTCCTCAAATACCCTCCGCGACACTGCTTTCCCCGGTTACATTACCAGCTGTGTCCGCGACGTGTGCATCAACTATTTCCTTTGCTGGTTACCGCGTGCACTCCGGAATTAGAAACAGTGCTGTCTTTTTCTAGCTCCGCTTCGGCTGCTCGCCTAACCGTTGAACTTTCAGTTTGGCTGCCGTGTTAATTGCCTGAAACCTGACCATTATTCGCTTGAACTACGCCTTTCTGATTACGCTCGTCCCTCAAAGACTCCCTAGCTTCCTTTCAAAAGCGAACAGTCTGTTCTAGACCCCAGCTCGTCGGTCAGCACGCACATCACTGGCACCGCTTCTCTATACTGTCGGAGAAAATGCCTGTATCGCGGTTTAAGGCCAAGGGCACCACTGAAGGTTCAGCCTACGCCCTCTCACTAAAGGCCGTCACCAGTTCAGCGGATCGATGTGGCTCCACTGACTTCGGGGGCACTGCGCTCGCGTGCACCACCGTGCCCTCCGCTCGCGCGTCACTCCTCTCCAATGCAGCTGGAAAGCTCGACTTTGTCCTCAGCCATTTTTGCATCTAGTTTTTGCATTTCTAAAGCCATCCGGCTAACCTGCATCTTAATCACGGACAAACTGTTCCCAGAAGCAACCGTTTCCTCTCCCTCGCTCATTGTGCTCCCTTTCCGCCTGTGCGGATTCAAGTGCGCGAATCTGGTGTCTATACACGCCTGACAACCTACAAAGACAGCAATGCCAACGCCAAGTTAAAAGGCAAAGAGGACTCACCCTCTGTCGTCCTGCACCTCGCTGACGTCCGACTTCCTTTGCTATTGTCGGTTCTGTCGCCGCCCGCTTCCTCGACATGCAGCCGCTGCCGACCGGTCACAACCTTGAGTTGTCGGTCCTCCCTGGAGACTCCGCTGCTGGTTCTCTTGCAAGCTTCTGATTCCTGCCGTCAGCTCCAGCTCCTCCTCAGCCAACGATGCTTGCCTTGCTGCCAGGCCGTCGCCTCTTTCTCCTTTTCTATGTTCCGATAACGAAAGGATGCTGTCGACTGCGCTAGTGAATTTCAGGCCCTTACCTCGCTGTGAATCGCGTTCTTCGGAGCCAACAACTTGTCGTCGGTGCCAGACTGTCTGATATGGTAGAGTCAGCATAACTGGCAACAACTTGACTTCAGAGGAAAATGAACTGAAAACTTAATATAAGAATGTACATTTACAACAGGAGAAACAACGAGCGCGATAACATGGAACTGGCTAAACTCTCCGGTATGGCCAAAGAGACGAGGGGTCAAGATCTAGCTCAGAACAAATTCTAAAAGCCGCGGGCAAGGTTTTACCACCTTCGGAGCCCGGCCCACATTTTTCATCACTCAGTCACAAAACTCTAACTTATGATTGGTTTACAAACATTTTGGCATGTCTCTTCGTTTCTGTAAGGTTCGTCACCCTCTCCCTAAAACAAACAATGCAAAAGGGACAAAAAATTCGTTTCACAACAAACGGAAATTTAGAGAATAGACCTCGATATGTTTGGCTCACTAGTCACATGCTGCGCCCCATGCCTTCACAGTGTTATACTTACTCTCACCCGTTGGAAAGAAAACATAAACCTAGTAAAACAAATAAAAAACGCAGTTCTTAGTGCGCAAACGTCGCCCATAGCTTGAGCCTTTGGTGGCTCTTTTTACAAGGCAATTATCGGCGGCCGAGAGCCACCATTGCTGACCAGATCAAAAGAGCTGAACGGCGTGTTCCCGCTCCGCATCCTATACATCCCTGTTACACATGACTGAGACATCCGTCCAGGGCCACCGTCTCCCACCATTGTTGGCATCCAGGATTGGAATCGTCCCCGAGACCTATTCAGCGCGCCTGCGCCAACTAATTGTCACTTTATGGGCTCTTCGTCAAAGACGAGTGCCTTACACCCTTCAATCCGGCAGCGTTTGTTCTTCGAGCGATATGCCGCTCTTCCAAAGATGCGCTCGTTCCAAAGCGGCACTGCCTCCGGGCGATGAGTGCAGTCGGCGTACTGCGGGTTCGGTGGTGTTAACAGTTCGCAGCGCTCATTAAAAAAACGAAGAGCCGGTCGCGCGAAGCGGCGGGTAGAGCATACTGCCTGTCCCCGCGTCTTAGAGCGCGACCGCGAAGTCGTCGGGAGAAGGTACTGCGTTCCCTCTCTGCCTACGTTTCCGTCGTGCGCTTCTTCCCGACTCCTGCCCTAGAATAAGTGGGAAACGGCCGCAGTCAGGGGTTGAAAAAGTCACCCAAAAAGAGTGGACGGTCTTAGTGGCGCCGTGCATACCACCGATCCATTACAGTGATGTTTTTGGTGTAGGAGGACGTCTTGTGTAGAAATGCCAGTACGAAATCTAAATATGCAGATGGGAATGAGATTCTTGCCTTTTAAGTGTTGACAATATCTGATCTGGAGTACATGCTCCATATTAGTTTGCCGTTCGAAGAAGTGAGAGAGATGGTCCTGAGGTTTAAAATGAGCACGTTTCTCAGGTTTTGGTACAAAGAAAACTTCCGCCTCTTTCCACTGCAGTGGGTAGGTGGCCCTTTGCCAGCACTTGTTAAAATATTCGGATAGGCAGGAAATAGATTGGACATCGAGATTCCGGAGAGCCTTCATATGTACCCCATGTGGTCCGGGGGCTGAAGAAGTGTTAAGCAGCCAGAGCTCAGCCTGCACCTCTGATAGTGTGGTGTGTTGGTTGCGGCAGTCTTTAGGGGGTCGAATAGTCGGGGTGGATTACAGAGCGGTATATGAAAAGTAATGATTTCCTCGTTCTTGGTGGAGTTCCGATGAAAGTGTATCGTATGTATCAGTTTAGTATGGTTGTCTCTTTGGGCATTCTTTGTCTTAGTGGAGTCTAGTAGGTGGCTGTAGCGATTCCAAGTCTCAGAAACTCAAATCTTAATTTATGGCGATTTCCAGTTCTTTTGTGAACGAGTGAATTGATGTGTCTCTGTCTCTGTTTAAAAGGCCGCTATTAATTATCCTCTCATAAATGTAGGAGGCGGGTGTAAAATATGTGGCGTCGGCAGTCAGCTGGTAGCGGAAACGTTATGGATAGAATGTCGCTTTGTTGTTGTTTGGACCATTCGGTGAAGTGATTGAGGGGGCGTACACACTAACAAATCCACCCAAACCGGAGTAAATGGCTTGTCCTCTAACGTCCTCCCTAAACGAGGTTCTAGATTAAAACACTGGATGTGCGGTAACATTTTACGGCAAGAAAAATTAGAAAATAGGGGGCGGCCGAGAGTTCATTTCGATTAGATTTTTACTTTTCGAAATACGAAGCAGTAACGGCATGCAGCGGGAGGTGAAATGGGGTAGATTTTCACTCCCGAATATGCTGCACGTCTACGGTTGGTATAGGAAGGTGATACGCCCTGCCAAAAATATGCTAATTTGTGGGTAATATGAGTTTTTTACCGCAGCCTTTACCAATGCTATTAGATTCGATTCAATTTCGCAATTAGAGAGCGCTCACCGCTGTCACTTGTTACGATTCGTTCCTGTCGAATAAGAGGTACGCTCTGCTTGACGGCTTCGTTTATGTGCACAGCGCCACAATATCGCCCCACCGACATCCTCAAAGAAGTAAATACAGCGATCCGATGCTCTTGACCTTGGCGGTTCTCACTAAGTTCGTAAATTATATGCACCGTTGCGCTATTTCGTAAGACTATAAGGGCAGAAGGACCTAGAAGGTGCGCTATCAACTTGATACAATTCTAACAACATATTTAACAAGTAGTGCTGCATGAAACAGAGTGAAGAAGTCACAAGAAAATCGCATCAGATCGCTGCCTTTACATCCTTCTAAATAAATAACTAATAAAACTAACGCTGAATTTGCTACATTATGATGCCATACATACACACTACGTCGCAGCCACGCGCGTTATATCACTGTATTGAGCTGAAACAAAACTAGGCCGGTGGTGGCAGTTTAGGCTTTGTGATTGCGAAATTCAATCGAACCTAACAGCTGTGGCTATAGCTGCCGTCTTGACATCCTATATTAACCTTCGATCCGCACTACCATGCTTACTGCCCGGGAGTAAAAAATTAAATAAACCATTCAAGGAACAGAGGAAGTAACATTAGAAACCATAAAAAGCGCTTTTATTTAAACATGGGGTCATAAAAAATGTAAAAATAAAACTACCACAAAATAAGTACAAGTCCGGGCTCAGAAGAATGTTTCTGGACCCAGTAAGACCCATTTGACTTCCATTCCAGTATCGCTACAGCATTTAATATAGGACCGGGAAGCAAAATGCCAAAGCCGACGCACTCAGCTGTTTGCCCGTACCGACTACCGATATCTTTCACGAGGGGTCGGAGTTGGCCCGCATTGCCGAGACCGGAACCACCAGGCCCCCACTTCATAACCATCTTTTGTGCTGCATGGGCTTTACATTGCACTTCTGGAGAATAAAAAAAAAAAAAAAAGTTGCCACAATGGTGACCTTGGTAGCTGTTGGTATGGCGAAATAGTGTGTAGACGAGCCACATGTGAAAGAAACTACTGTAGAATATCTATAGTGGCTGCTATAGAAACCATATTCATTGATAAAGGAAGGAATTAAAACTGCAATAAAGAACGGTGCCAGGCAAGGAGATACCGCCTTTTCCTAAATCTGTCCATGAAGAGTGAAATTAAATTACCCCTTTAAAAAGCACCTGGAAAGGACTATGTTACACACATGGCTGTGTACATACATCCTTTACATTTTAATGGCTGCTTCGCTGTGTCAGTATCTGGCTCGATGTGCCTGACGTATTTAATATTGTCACGTCTCGGTAGAACACCAAGGAGAACCTAGCGATAGATGGTTTGAATGGTCGACCAGAACAAGTCTTGCGTTCAAGCTTCTTTCACTTCCAGGCTCGCGCTTGCCGTCTCAGATGTCATCTTTTGCGTCGTCTTCTATATGCGTCATTTGCCCCCCTCCTCAGGAAGCATCGTCTCGATGAGGTCAGTCCGAGTTGTACGGCTTCATACGCACAACGTGGACGACGTCTGCTTGTTGCTGGCGTCGCTTTGATGCCGACACCTTGTCTGGCACCACCTCATACGTGACGTCGGTTAAACGTCGCTGAACAACATAGGGGCCGAAGTATCGCCGCAATAGTTTTTCGGAGAGTCCACGGCGGCGAATAGGAGTCCAGACCCACACTTTGTCGCCAGGTTCGTACATGACATGTCGGTGTCTCTGATTATAGCGTCGTGCATCATGCTCTTGCTGATTTTTGATTCGCACACGCGCTAGTTGTCGAGCTTCCTCTGCACGTTGAGCGAATTCCTCGGCGTCCTGATCGAGATCATCGGTGTCAGCATTTGGGAGCAACATTGCATCCAGCATAGTTGTTATTGGTCGCCCGTGAAGGAGGCTGAATGGTGTCATACGAGTGGTGTCTTGGGGTGCCGTATTGTAGGCGAACGTGACGTAGGGAAGAATTTCGTCCCAATTCTTGTGGTTCACGTCGACGTACATGCAAAGCATGTCTGCGATGGTCTTATTGAGACGTTCCGTCAACCCATTGGTTTGGGGGTGATAGGCTGTAGTTTTACGATGACTGGTGCCACTGAGTCGGAGAACGGTCTCCAAAAGTTCGGCCGTAAATGCAGTTCCTCGGTCTGTTATAATGAGTGCCGGGGCGGCATGCCTCAGGACAATGTTCTCAACAAAAAACCGAGCTGCTTCAGCGGCGGTACCCCTTGGCAGAGCCTTGGTCTCCGCGTAGCGGGTTAGATAATCGGTGGCGACAATTATCCATTTATTCCCGGCTGTGGACGTCGGAAATGGTCCCAGGAGGTCCATGCCGATTTGTTTAAAAGGTGTCGTTGGCACTTGAAGAGGGTGGAGTAGGCCAGCTGGTTTTACAGGAGGTGATTTATGGCGCTGGCAGTCTATGCACGTACGTACATAGTGTTTCACTGTCGCCGGCAGTTTTGGCCAGTAGTATCCATGCTGTACTCTAGCCAAAGTGCGGGTGTAGCCTAGGTGACCGGCGGTTGGCTCGTCGTGACACGCTTGCAAAACTTCACTGCGGAGAGCTGATGGGACGACGAGTAAATGGCTGTTTCCCCCTGGGCGGAAGTTCTTCTTGTAAAGTACGTTGTTGCGAATAAAGAACGAAGGCATTACTCGGGCGAAAATCTTAGGCACAACCGTAGTTCGCTTTTCCAAGAAATCAATAAGAGGGAGCAATTGCTGGTCCTCTCGCTGCTGTTGGGAAAGCGTTGCGTCATCTATGACACCTAAAAACGCAGTGCCTTCATCGGTCATAGTGGAAGGTTCGACCGGCGCTCGGGAAAGGCAATCGGCATCCGTGTGCTTCCTTCCAGATTTGTAAATAATGGCCACGTCAAATTCTTGTAATCGAAGGCTCCAACGCGCGAGTCTCCCTGAAGGGTCCTTTAGGTTCGTCAGCCAACAGAGAGAGTGATGATCGCTAACGACTTCAAAGGGGCGAGCGTACAAATAAGGGCGGAACTTCATAACCGCCCATACCACTGCAAGGCATTCTTATTTGGTTGTCGAGTAGTTCGCTTCCGCTTTAGATAGGGTCCTGCTGGCGTAAGCAATTACTTTTTCCACACCATCATGGTGCTGCACCAGCACAGCACCTAAGCCCACGTTGCTGGCATCCGTATGAAGCAGTGTAGGGGCGTCGTCATCAAAGTGTGCCACTACAGGTGGTGTCTGTAAACGCCTCCGCAGCTCATTAAAAGCTTGTTGCTGTTCTTCACCCCAGCTAAAGACAGCGTTGTCACGCGTCAATGAAGTTAATGGCCAGGCAATTCGTGAGAAGCCAGCAATAAACCGACGGTAATAGGCGCAAAGACCCAGGAAGCGCCGCAATGTCTTTTTGTCCGTAGGTGTTGGGAACTTGGCGACTGCGGATAGCTTTTCAGGATCAGGCCGCACACCTTCTTGGCTAACGACGTGGCCTAAGAACTGCAGCTCCTCGTAACCGAAGTGGCACTTCTCGGGCTTTAGGGTGAGGCCTGCAGATCGTATGGCCTGGAACACAGCTAGCAAACGGCGTAGATGCTCTTCAAATGTGGCCGAAATCACAATCACGTCGTCAAGATACACCAGGCATGTTTGCCACTTAAGTCCCGAGAGCACAGTGCCCATCAGCCTCTGAAATGTTGCTGGTGCCGAGCACAAACCGAACGGAAGCACCTTGAACTCATACAATCCGTCGGGAGTGACGAATGCTGCCTTCTCCCGATCCCTCTCATCTACTTCTATCTGCCAATATCCACTTTTCAAGTCCATTGATGAGAAGTAACGTGCATTTCGTAGGCGATCAAGGGAATCATCGATGCGAGGAAGAGGGTAAACGTCTTTTTTAGTCACTTGGTTGAGCTTGCGGTAGTCTATGCAAAATCGTAAGCTGCCGTCCTTCTTTTTAACAAGCACCACGGGGGAAGCCCAGGGGCTCTGTGACGGCTGGATAACGTCGTCTCTAAGCATTTCGGCCACCTGGCGCTGAATGGCTTCGCGTTCTTTCGGAGCCACACGGTAAGGATTTTGTCGAATCGGGCGAATCGAGTCATCCGTAATGATTCGATGTTTTGTCAAGGGCGTTTGGCCGACCCGTGATTCGGAAGCAAAGCAGTCTCGAAATTGATCTATGAGATCCAAAAGGCGGTCCCGTTCTGAAGAAGACAAATTTGGACTCACATCGACGATGGTTACGGGCGTCTTGCACATTGGCCCTTCCTGTTGCAGTGAGAAGCAGTGCTGCGCATTTAGGATGCTGTCGAAAAAGGCCACAGTTGTGCCTTTCGGAATTTGCTGACGCTCGTCGCTGAAGTTTGTGAGCAGCACTTCGGTCTGTCCATCGGTCAAGTTGACTAGCCCCCGAGCTATAGAAACACCTCGGCTTAGTACCAGGGTGACTGCCCTTTCGGCGATTCCATCGCCGGTATGCGCCACGTCGCACTTCACTTGAACAAGAGAGCATGATCGCGGAGGTAATGTCACCGTCTCCTTGGCGACGCGTAAGGGCATCAGAGGTACTTCCGCATAACCAAGGTCTCCATGATTCTTGGTGAAGGCAACGACGCTATCTCGATTGCTGATTACAGCCCCATGAAGGCGCAGAAAGTCCATGCCCAAGATGAGGTCTTTGCAACAGTCAGGGAGAATAACGAAACTGCCGACAAACACCGCGTTTCCTATTGCTATCCGGGCAGTGCACTTCCCTGTCGGTGCCAGTAGCTGACCCCCAGCACTTCTAATTACTGGCCCAGTCCATTCGGTTCTTACTTTACGCAGCGTATCAGCCAGTTTCTGGCTAATAATTGAAAAATCCGCTCCGGTATCCACTAGAGCATGTACCTCCAGCCCGTCAATAGAAACGGCGAGGTCAGCACTAACAATTTCGTCCAGGCTGCTCGTCTTTTTCGGCATTTGCGGCGGAACTGCAGCAAGGTCGGCGCTGTCAGCTTCGTCGTCGGGGCTGCTCATCTGGTGCGGCATTTTCGGCGGTAGTGCGGCGATGTCAATGTTAATGTTAAC
Source organism: Amblyomma maculatum (assembly GCA_023969395.1). Classification (NCBI taxonomy): domain Eukaryota; kingdom Metazoa; phylum Arthropoda; class Arachnida; order Ixodida; family Ixodidae; genus Amblyomma; species Amblyomma maculatum. The sequence continues at coordinate 110,633 of JAJIZL010027825.1, forward strand.
AGCAGCGTCAGAAGCACAGGTTGTCGGCGGTTGCGGCGGTGGTGAGGGGTTTGGCATTTTTCGACTGGTTGCAACCTCCCCTCGCGAGGTTGCGGCTGTTAGTTTCCCCGGTGAGGGCTCGGGGACCGCTGTCCGCTAACGTCAGCAATGCTACGGCGCATTGGCGAAGGATAACGCTGTGGTGATGGGGAGGAGCGGCGGCGGAAGCCCCGGGACTTGTTTTCCCTGCTGACCGAGGGTCGTCCTCGATTTGGGCAGTGTCGGCATTGAAGTATTGGCGAGCAGAAGCAGGCGGAAAGGCTTGCCCCTCTTCGCGGTAGCGGCAGTACCGATACACGTGGCCAGGTTGTCCGCAGTAGAAACAAAGTGGCCGGCTATCATAACTGCGCCACCTGTCAGTTCGGCGTGGTTGAAATCGCCTGGAAGGCGCCCACTGAGGTCCATGGAAGAGTCGCGTCTCCTGACGGCTCTGTGAGCTCGGTGGGGCGTGGTCTGGAGGCGGGCGACGAAGGACTGCGGCATAGCTCTCATGTTGCTGCTCCTGGTAAGGTGCAGGAACATCGGCCGTGAAGCTGACGGGTTGTGGAGCGTGGTATGGCTCCGAAATAGCTGCCGCGTTGTCGACGGGGTGAGACTGGTTACATGGTGCAGACGGTGATAAGGCATACCGAATTTCATTCCTGACGGTTTCCACGAGGGCCTGTGATGACTGAGCCTTAGTAGCCGTAATATGCTGGAGCTCCTCAAGGACAATTTCTCTAATGAGGTCTCGAAGAGCGGTCCTGTCGGTTGCATTCAGCGCCGCCGCAGTCGTCGAAGCACAGTTAACGGGTCGGTTGTACTGGCGGCACCGGTCTTGTAGGGCTCGCTCTATAGCAGTAGCGTCCTTAACGAACTCTCTCACCGTTTTAGGTGGGTTGCGTACCAAGCCGGCAAACACCTTTTCTTTGACACCATGCATGAGATGCCGTAGCTTTCTTGGCTCACTCATATCAGGGTCGGCACGGCGAAAAAGGCGAGCCATGTCTTCCGCAAACATAGCCACGCTCTCATTTGGCTTCTGGATGCGCACTTCAAGCAGGCGCAGCGCATTGTCCCGTCGGTCAGTTCTCGCGAAAGTGTCGACCAGCTGGCAGCGGAAGTCATCCCATGTGGATAAGCTGGCCTCGTGGTTTTCAAACCACGTTCTAGCATTATCCTGAAGGGCAAAATAAACATTACAAAGCTTCTGGTCTGCGCTCCACTGGTTTATCTTGGCCACTCGCTCAAACTGGTCGAGCCAGTCCTCCACATCTTCAAACGCTTCCCCGTGAAAGCACTCTGGCACCTTGGTGTTCTGTAGAGTCACCGGCGTAGGGTTGGTATGTGCCATGGCTTGGGAGGTCTGAGGAACTTGGGCGTTTGAGGAGTCGTTCGGTAGGTGACTGTACTCCGGCGCTAGGCCTAGAAGGCGGCGGCTAGCACGATGGACAGGCGTATCGACGTTTGGGATCCGCTGTGGACTGCCGGAAGGAGTCCTATGCATACCCAGCACCTCCACCAGTGTCACGTCTCGGTAGAACACCAAGGAGAACCTAGCGATAGATGGTTTGAATGGTCGACCATAACAAGTCTTGCGTTCAAGCTTCTTTCACTTCCAGGCTCGCGCTTGCCGTCTCAGATGTCATCTTTTGCGTCGTCTTCTATATGCGTCAATATGTATAAGCTAATGCAAACTATCTCTTGCTTTTCCTCCTTATAGGCAGATTATGCAATGCCACACGATATCAACTGTGCAATTCAGGACATTGAAATGTACCCCCGCTTGAAGAATGTATACAAGAGAGACATACATGTTTTAAAGTGCGGGAAAATAGAACCTGCTGTATTGCCTAAGAAGTAAAATAAACCACACCTGCACCCAATTTAAAAAAAAAAGAATTACTTGCGGTTTAGCTCCGGTTAACCCAAATGAAGCTGGGCAGAGGCTAGTAGAGTTTTGTCAAGAAAACAACCTGACCATAGCGAATACTCATTTTCAACAGCACAAGAGGCGCCTGTACACGTGGATTTCACCGGACGGTCTGTACAGAAATCAGATCGATTATATTATTTGCCGGCAGAGATGGAGAAGCGCTATACAAGCAGTAAAAACAAGGCCTGGGGCCGATTGTGGCACCGATCATCAGCTTCTTGTTGCCAAAATTAAGCTTCGATTGAGGAAAACGCAGAAAACTAAAAGGCCTTTCAGGTATGATCTGGATCAAATTCCATTAGAATATGCTGTGGAAGTGAGGAATCGATTTCAAGAATTAGATCTAGAAGACAAAGAGCCCGAAGAGATGTGGACTGATGTTCGTGATATAATACAAGAAGTTGCTACTAAGGTAGTTCCAAAGCAAAAGAAATGCAAAAAAGCAAACTGGTTATCTGAAGAGGCTTTGCAAATAGCTGACGAAAGGAGGATGGCAAAAGTTATGGGGGAAAGAGAAAGATACAAGGTTCTCAATGTGGATTTTCAGAAAATAGCAAGGAGAGATAAGAATGCCTTCCTGAACATACAGTGCCAAGCACTTGAGGACAACAGCCAATTAAGGAACACAAGAGCTCTGTATAAGACACTCAAAGATATCAAAGGAAGCTTCTGTGCCAAGCTGGGCGTGATAAAGGACAAACGAGGCAAGGACCTCACTGAAGCCTCAGAGATAAAGAAGAGGTGGCAGGAATACACAGAAGAACTGTACAAGAATGACCCGGATGTGCAAACCCAACATAAGACGGTTGTGATTACTGATCTCGAGCCGGGCATCCTGAAGAGTGAAGTTGAATGGGCCTTAGCCAGCCTCGCTAAGAACAAAGCTAGCGGAATTGATGGTATTCCAGCTGAGTTGCTTCAAAACCTCAACCACGATGCTGTTAACACTCTGCATACATTATGTCAGAAGATTTGGACAACCCTGCAGTGGCCACAGGATTCGAGGAGGTCAGTTTACATCCCCATTCCAAAGAAAGGCAGTGCCAAAGATTGTTCCAACTACCGCACGATCGCGCTTATTTCGCACGCTAGCAAGGTGATGTTGAAAATCCTCCAAGGTAGGCTGCAGCAGTATGTGGATCGGGAGCTTCCGGACGTGCAAGCTGGGTTTCGCAAGGGCAGAGGAACTAGAGATCAAATTGCCAACCTTCGCTGGATCATGGAAAAAGCAAGAGAGTTCCAGAAACCCATTTCCTTCTGCTTTATTGATTATGCGAAAGCGTTTGACTGCGTAGATCACAGCAGATTGTGGCAAGCTCTCCAAGAGATGGGAGTTCCAATTCACCTCATCTGTCTACTCAGGAACCTGTATGAAGGGCAAGAGGCCACAGTCAGAACTGGGCATGGTCTTACTGATTGGTTACCGATTCAGAAAGGGGTGAGGCAAGGCTGCATACTGTCGCCCAGCCTATTTAACCTATATGCAGAGTGCATCATGAGGAAGGCCGGTCTGGACGAGTCTTCAGCTTGAGTGAAGATTGCTGGAAAACGTATCAACAACCTTAGATATGCGGATGATACCACTTTAATGGCAGAAAGTGAAGTGGAACTCAAGAGACTTCTGATGCGCGTACAAGAAGAGAGTGAGAAGTTTGGGCTTAAACTGAACATTAAAAAGACAAAGATCATGGCGTCTTGCCCTATCAAGTCCTGGAGCATCAATGGACAAGAAGTGGAAGCTGTGACAGATTTTCTGTTCTTGGGCTCCAAGATTACCTCGGAAGGAGACTGCAGCCATGAAATTAGGAGACGCCTGCTTCTGGGAAAGAGAGCAATGGTTAGCCTTGACCGCCTAGTAAAGAGCAGACATTAGTCTGCCAACCAAGATCCGTATAACTCGTGCTATGGTCTTTCCAGTTGTGATGTATGGATGCGAGAGTTGGACTGTGAAAAAGGCTGACCGCCGAAGAATTGACGCGTTTGAATTGTGGTGCTGGCGAAGACTCTTAAGAGTTCCTTGGACTGCCAGAAGATCAAATCAGTCGATATTGTCGACCATAAACCCTGACTGCTCATTGGAGGGTCAAATTCTAAAGTTAAAGCTCAGCTACTTTGGTCATCTGATGAGAAGAGAGGAGTCGCTGGAGAAAGATTTGATGTTGGGAAAGGTTGAGGGTCGCCGGAGAAGGGGTAGGCAGCGAACGCGATGGTTAGATGGCATTCTCGAGGCATTGCAGATGAAGCTATGTGATGTTAAGAAGATAGTGAGAGACCGGAAAGCGTGGCGTGACATGGTCCATAGGG
>JAJIZL010027825.1:124890-143258 GCA_023969395.1 Amblyomma maculatum
GGAATCTGCCTGCGGGCGTCGTGTTTCGCTGGCTGCTCCTGCAGCGGCGAATTGTCCCGTCTGTAGAGTCGCGCTGGCGGCGAGCGAGCCGTGGGCCGGGCTTTCCCTGTACCCGGGGCTGAGCTCTGCGAGCCACATCAGATCAGGCAGATTACTCTGCTGGTCTGGCATTGTGTCCGGCGGGAGCGAGTAGCTCAAGTGCTTCTGCACGAGAGAACCACTTTGGGGCGCCAGTTGTGGGGGTTCTTATTAAGCCGTCGAGCCTCTTCTGAGGTCTAGGCCGCAAACACAGAGCTCCCGCGATCACACATCACGTGCAGCCGTTCTCACGGCCGCAAAGTAGTAATGCAAAATACGACACAACACAGAACATTACTTTGCCCGGAACCAGATGTTTATTGGGTCTTCCCAAAAAGAACGCTGGTGAAGGTCTTGCTGGAGACCCTATCCTTTTGGATGGGGCCTGACACTTCGAAGGGAAAGATGGCGACAACAAAGAAGTATAGCGGGGAGGTATTTACCTTGCGTCCTTCCGTTGTCGCGGCTCGCTGTCGTCTCTCCTCGGCGGTAGCCGGTTCCCGCCGATCTCGGCGCATCTTGCCCTTTGTCCTTTTTTCGGCCAATGAGCGTCGCGTCTGCGACGCCTAGCGGTGCGCTCCTGCGCCCGGCGAGGGAAACGCGGCGCTATCGAGAAACCCGTTTGGGTTACTCAACCTCGGAAGAGAAGGAATACTTTTGTCCCCTTCATCCTCCGCGGCGCGCGGTGCTTCGGAGGGATGCGCGCGGTTCTCCGCGATCGCTACAACATCAAAAGCGTCCATCACCTGTACGGCGGTTGCCGCAGCCGGCGCTTCCTGTACGTCGTCGTCTTCTTCATCGGAAGAGTCCTTATCATTCCGGGCAGCTTTTATGATCTGCTCATCACTCACATCTTCGTGAACAACAAAAGCGTCAGCGCCGATGTATTCGTAGAGCTCGAGATTAGGCGGCACGGTTCCTATTTCTCCCAGCGTTTTCCAGGCGGCCGCGATCCCCGGAGCCGGTGACGCCTCTTCGTCGTCGTCTGTAACGGCTGGTGTTAGGCCAGCAGAGTGTACGGGTCGACCTTCGGCAAATCCGGCGTGCCTGAAACAGTTCACAATTACTGAGCGCCCCAGTGTGCTCCAGGCAGCAGACATAATCTGCAGTGCCACGTACAAGTCCACCTTCGTGTCTCGGCCGGTTTCAGTGTTAAAAAGCAGCCGCTGAATTAACCTCCCGCGGTAAGCGCGCTTCAGGCTAAGAATCACGCCCTGATCGAGAGGCTGTAAGACAGACGTGCAATTGGGAGGGAAAAACCTCAGCTCCGTGTTAGTGAGCTTGACTTCGTCGGAGTGATGCGCTGAACAATTGTCCAAAAGCAAGCAAACTTTACGGCCCTGCCGCTTCATGTCGCGGTCGAATGCCATCATCCACTCGGTGAAAATAGCGCGGGTCATCCATGACTTGTTGTTCGCCTTGTACTGCACAGGTAGGCTACGAGTTCCCTTAAAACAGCGCGGCTTGGCACTTTTCCCTATGACTAACGGCGGACGCTTGTCCGAGCCATCCATGTTTGTGCAAAGCAGCACTGTGATGCGTTTTTTGCTGTTTGCCGCCGTGACAGCGCTGCCCTTGAAGTCGAGCGTCCTAGCCGGCAACATCTCGTAGAATAGCCCGGTCTCGTCGGCGTTGTAAATGTCTGCAGGCGCGAAGTTGCTTAAAATTCCGGCCATGTTACTCGCCTTCCAAGCAGCTGCTCCGTCCACGTCTGCTGACATTGACTCGCCGCACAACACTTCTCCAACGATGTTATGGCGGGCCTTGAAACGGTTTAGCCAGCCAATGCTGGCTTTAAAATCATCAATGCCAAGTAGGCATGCATAGTTCAAGGCTTTCTGCTGGACGATGCTTGCGGACAGGGGGACGTTGCTGGCTCGTGCTTCTACAAACCACGCATGCACTGCTTTGTCCAACTCTTCATGGAGGGGCCGCGTCACCTTTTTGTGCTTCGAGGATGTGCCTGAAGCAAGTGCCATTCTCACGCTGTCCTTATTGCCTAGAATCGTTGACAGCGAACTTGCAGGAATTCCGAAGTCTTCAGCAATTGCCGCTTTCTTCCTTCCGCTTTCTGCTTGGGCGATTATTTGAGCTTTTTGCTCAAGGGAAAGAGTTTTGCGTTTTTTCACTTGCGTTGCCATCGTGTCCTGCGGATGAAAACTCGTCGTTGTCGAAGAGAAAGGCAGCGAGTGAACAACGCGACCACGACACAAAGCCAAAATGGCGGAACTGCAATCACGTGATTTCATGCTTAATGTGGCTTTGGATTTGACTTGGACTTCTCGCCAATAAAACTAGTTTCGGTTTCGATTTTGAACGCGAAAATTTCGTTGAAGCGGAAACGCTCTGCAAAAATGGTTCGTTGTGCAGAGAAATTTAGGCCATTAATTCTTATAGGATACTCGCGGGGAATAAAAAATTATTCGTTGTCGCGGAAATTTCGTTGTGGCGGTATTCGTTGTGGCGGGATTCAACTATTACTCAATCCTATAGTCTCATTGCTGCTTGTTTTCCTTTCGAACTCTAACGATGGGATACTATTTTTTGCATTAACTGAGTGGGAACCAACCCTTTTATATCTACCGAAAATATATCGTTTTTTTGTCATCATCATCATCATCATGAGCCTGACTATACCCACTGCAGGTTGAAGGCCTCTCCCATATTTCTCCACTTAACTCGGTTCTGCGCTAGCGGTATCCACTTGACCCCCGCGAACTTAACCCCATCCGCCTACCTAACTTTCTGCCGCGCCCTGCTACGCTTTCCTTCTCTTGGAATCCAGTTTGTTATCCTAAGCGACCATCGGTTATCCTCTCTTCGCACTACATGTCCTGCCCATGCCCATTTCTTCTTCTTAATTTCCACTAGAATGTCGGTAACTTGAGTTATTTCTCTGACCCACTCTGTACGCTTCCTATCTGTTAATGTCACCTCTACCATTTTTCGTTCCATAGTCCTCTGGGTTGTCCTCAAATTATGTAGAACTCTCTTGGTTAGCCTCCACGTTTCAGCCCCATAGGTGAGTACAGGTAAGATGCAACTGAGCGATACCGGTAAGCAGCTAGTCATAATCTGCGAGTGCTTGCCAAATGCGCTCCATCCCAGTCTTATTCTTCTAGTTATTTCCTTTTAATGGTCCGGATCTGCGGTTACTACCTGTCCTAAGTAGACATAATCGCCTACTACTTCCAGTACTTCGCTACCTAATGTAAACTGCTGTTCCTTCCCGAGGCTGTTGAACATAACCTTAGTCTTCTGCATATTGATTTTCAAGCCTACCTTTCTACTTTTCCTGTCTAGCTCATCAATCATTATTTGCAGTTCATCCCCCGAGTTGCTTAGCCAGGCAATGTCATCAGCAAATCACAGATTACTGATGTATTCTCCATCCACCCTTATCCTTAACTGCTCCCATTCCAAGTATCTGAATACTTCCTCTAAACTAGCTATGAATAGTACTGGGGAGATTGTGTCTCCTTGCCTAACACCTTTCATTATGGGAATTTTGTTACCTTCTTTATGCAGAACTATGGTTGCTGTGCAGCCACTACATATATCTTCCAGCACTTTCACGTACGGCTCGTCTACCCCCTGATTTCGCAATGCCTACATCACCGCCGAGGTTTCAACTGAGTAAATAGCTTTTTCGTAATCAATAAATGCTATGTCTAAGGGCTGGTTATATACCGAGCGTTTTTCTATCACCTGATTGATGGTAGGGATATGATCGATAGTAGAGAACCTTTTCCGAAAACTTGCTTGACGCTTTGCTTGATTGCAGTATAAGGTTTTCCTGATTCTAGTAGCGATTACCTTAATAAATATCTTATGCGTAACAGACAGTAAGCTGATTGGTCTACATATTTTTAAGGTCTTAGAGTCCCCTTTCTTATGAATGAGGATAATGTTTGCATTCTTCCATGGTTCCGGTTCCATCGATGACACCAGGCACTGCGTATACAGGGTGGCCAGTTTTTCTAGCACGGTATCCCCCCCGTCCTTCAGCAAATCTGTAGTTATCTGATCCTCTCCAGCTGATTTCCCCCTTTTCATAGTTTCTAGTGCTTTCTTGACCTCGTCCTTCGTCACTGGTGGAACGTCTGAATGTTTGTCCCTACCGCCAATCTCATTACGGTCCTGACTACTTTGGCTACTGCAGAAATTTGTATAGAACTCCTCAGCTACTTTGACTATCTTATCCATATTCGTGATGACGTTGCCCGCCTTGTCCCTTATCGCATACATCTTGTTTTTGCCTATGCCCAATTTCTTCTTTACCGCTTTAAGGCTTCCCCCGTTCTTTACAGCATGCTCAATTTTCTCAATGTTATACTTCCTTATATCAGCCACCTTGCGCTTATTGATTAGCTGTAGTATCTCGGCCAATTCGATCTGGTCTGTTGGATTGGAAGCTTTCATACTCTGGCATTTCTTAATTAAATCTTTCGTCTCCTTAGACAGCTTACCGGTATCCTCTCTAACTATCCTACCGCCTACTTCTACCGCACACTCAGTAATGATATCTCTGAAATTATTGCTCATTGCTTCTAGGGTAATGTCGCCATCCTCGGATAAAGCTGAATATCTATTCTGTAGCGAGATCCTGAATTCTTCTGCCCTCCCCCTCACCGCTAATTTGTTGATGGGTTTCTTTCTTACTAACCTGTTGCGTTCAATCTTCAGATATAGGCTAATTGGGGACCTCACCATCCTGTGGTCACTACATCGCACTTTCCCGATTACCTCTACATCTTGTACAATGGCAGGGGTTGAACACATTATGAAGTCAATTTAATTTTTAGCCTCCCCGTTAGGACTTTTCCATGTCCATTTCCGGTTCTCCCGTTTACTGAAGGTATTCATGATTCAGGAATCGCAGTTTACGTTAGGTAGCGAAGCCCTGGAAGTAGTAGGCGAATATGTCTACGTAGGACAGGTAGTAACCGCAGATCCGGACCATGAAAAGGAAATAAGAAGAATAAGATTGGGATGGAGCGCATTTGGCAAGCACTCGCAGATTATGACTAGCAGCTTACCGGTATCGCTCAAGAGGAAAGTATACAACAGTTGCATCTTGCCTGTACTCACCTATGGGGCTGAAACGTGGAGGCTCACCAAGAGAGTTCTACATAAGTTGAGGACAACCCAGAGGGCTATGGAACGAAAAATGGTAGGGGTAACATTAAGAGATAGAAAGCGTGCAGAGTGGGTCAGAGAAATAACTCAAGTTACCGACATTCTAGTGGAAATTAAGAAGAAGAAATGGACATGGGCAGGACATGTAGTGCGAAGAGAGGATAACCGATGGTCGCTGAGGGTAACAAACTGGATTCCAAGGGAAGGAAAGCGTAGCAGGGGGCGGCAGAAAGTTAGGTGGGCGGATGAGATTAAGAAGTTCGCAGGGGTCAAGTGGATGCAGCTAGCACAGAACCGGGTTAAGTGGAGAGATATGGGAGAGGCCTTCGCCCTGCAGTGGGTATAATCAGGCTGATGATGATGATGATGATGATGAAGATTGGGATGGAGCGCATTTGGTAAGCACTCGCAGATTATAAACAAGCGGCTTACCGGTATCGCTCAAGAGGAAAGTATACAACAGTTGCATTTTACCTGTAGTCACCTATGGGGCTGAAGCGTGGAGGCTAACCAAGAGAGTTCTACTTAAGTTGAGTACAACTCAGAGGGCTATGGAACGAAAAATGGTAGGGGTAACATTAAGAGATGGGAAGCGTGCAGAGTGGGTCAGAGAAATAAATGAAGTTACCGACATTCCAGTGGAAATTAAGAAGAAAAAATGGGCATGGGCAGGAGAAATGGGCATGGGCAGGACATGCAGTGCGGAGAGAGGATAACCGATGGTCGCTTAGGGTAACAAACTAGATTCCAAGGGAACGAAAGCGTAGCAGGGGGCCGCAGAAAGTTAGGTGGGCGGATGAGGTTAAGTTCACAGCGGTCAAGTGGATATAGCTGGCACAGAACCGGGTTAAGTGAATAAATATGGGAGAGGCCTTCGCCCTACAGTGGGTATAGTCAGGCTGATGATGATGATGATGATGATGACAAAAAAGGCGATACATTTTCGCTAGATATAAAAGGGTTCGTCGCCACTCAATTAATGCAAAATAATTGTATCCCAACGTTAGACATAAAAAGGAAAACAAGCAGCAATGAGACTATAGGATTGAGTAATAGAAACTTCTTATCGCATTTGTAAACTGAAAAAAATCGGAAGAAAACAGACAGGCTCGCGAAGCTGCTGATTATTTTTTGTTTATTCGGCGACTTGGTTCAATGTACGGAATGTAGAAATTAGAGTATCAAATATCGTTGTGCAAGCCTTTTCCTATGACACAATTGTAGTATATTGAAGCATAGTAATGTAGAGAAAACTATTGTAACTGCTATTGCATATTTCCCACCGCCAATTGTAAAATTAAAAAAAAATGGGACTGCAGATCTTGACGGCCTGTCATCAGCGTCTCTCAACGCCTCTCATAGCCTGAGTTGCTTTCAGACGTTAAACCCCACAAACCAACCAACCTACACCGCAATGCACGCAGTGTGTATAAGGGCCTTTTTCAAGCCATAATCCTCCAGACGCATTCTCGACGCTATTTTGAGAATTCTTGACGCTCCTGCAGAATTACTCGAACGTAGTCGTTTGATGAATCAGCAACATTTCTTTAAGAGCTATCTTATGTATTAACACAATGAGCATAATCTTAAAAGCTACCCTATTTATTAACACAATCTGCATAATCTTTCCTCCACACTTTAGCTTGACTACGCCCAAGCTCATACAATCTACAGCTGCATGCTGGACGGCATTGATAAGTATGAGACAACTATTGGCGTCGTCAAGCGGGATTTGTCCGTTCTGAAGTATTCCCCACATCGTTCTTGATCCTCTAACTGGATCTCCCGACAGTCTGCAGCACGGGATGCATTTGCAAACCGGAAGACCATTTTGAGCTGAGAGACCTAAACACAGAATGTCAATACAACCGCTCTCTGGAAGAGTCTGTTACCAATTTTATGAGTTGGCCTCTATGTAGGATACAACTTAAAGAAACTGCAGTTTCTACCTCTACGGGGAGATACTTTCTGCCCAGGACAAATTGTGTGGCGGCTACTGCAATCTTGAGTTGTATCCGACTATTTGAAATAAACTGGCATCTAGCGGAGTGAGCAATAAAAGGCACCTTGAGAATCACAAAATGTTTGCGTAACTTTTCCGACCAGAATCTGCATGTGGCCATGCGGCCGATGTTAACATCACAAGGTGCTTGGGGTAAAATTAGTTTGTATGCAGGGAAATATGTGGTCATCACTGAACTGGATTTGTGTAACGTGATTTCCTTTCTGATGCCAGGTTGCCCTTCCAAGGGAAGGTAATCGTAGAAGGGGGCGACACAAAATTCCATGGTGGATTGGGAAGGTTCCTCGGGTCAAGTGGATGCAACTAGCACAACACTGTGTTTTGGGGGAATATGAGAATTCCGCAGTTTATATAATCCGGCGTATGATAATACAGTATGATGATGAAGGTAATCATAGAAGGGGCGGCGCAAAATTTTACAACGGATCAGATTACAAAGGTCAAGTGGGTACTGTATGCGAATTCTTCAGTGTATATAGTCCGGCTTACATTGATGACGATGAAAATAATTTCATTCCTTGCCCTTGTCGCCGCCTGTCTCACACGCTATTTCACCAGCGATCACTCCCCTATACAAATTTTTTCTTGCGGCTTTCTATCTGCGAATTGCAAATATATCGAAGATGATAGTTTTCAAAGCACATAAGCGGTCCTTTCTTTTCGGTCCACCCATTCTCGCAGTTCAGCTCCTTTAAGACCTTTCTCTAGGCCCAACGCAATAATCTCCTTGAGATTCATCTTCAATCTGAACTGCCTAATGCTATCACATAGCACTGCTTAATGGACCTCCACAACCGCTCCAACGCGGTACCTCTCGCTATCGCTCTGCTGTTACACCGTTTACGACCTCTTCGCAAACTTTTCCAACTCTTTCTCCGTCCTCTGAGCTTGAGTGCACCAAACGTCCTGTCGCGGACGCCAGAATAATTGTCACCCGTTAATAATTAGGAGGTATTATTAACGATGAGCCCTTAACGGGCACACACTCCCAGACACCCTTTGAGTGAGTGGGGATAGCGGTTCCGGTCGCTAAGAAGATGCCCTCGACCTGCGTGGCAAGCTCAGCCGGAATTCAGCTACCTAGTAGTGACAGAAGGCGTTGGCCGTTTGGTGCCCAGCTGTCGCCAGTTCAAACCAGAGTAAGGATCGGAGTCAGAAGAAACAAACAAAACACAATTTATGTACAGCAAGAGACGATGCAAAGGAATACACAAGATCACTTGAAATGCACAGACGAGAGGTTCACAGAATACAAACGCTAAGCATACAACTACAGAATGATTCAATAACGCAGAGGCTTTACAACACAGATGAAACACGAGAGAGTTACATAAACAAACCCCAAATTGTTCACCGGGCACTGTTGCAGTCCGATGCCTCAAGAGTCACGATGTGGCCGCCATACGAGACGAGCGCCGCTCCCTTGCAGGTCCGTGGGCTTGCCAGCAGTGGGTGCTCCCCGGGAGTCCAGCCGAAGCACAAGCGAACACGTCGCAAACACTGTCTGACTGACTGACTGACTCAACAAGCGGCGCGGTCTCTTTAAATAGGACGCGCCGCGTCTGTCTGTTAGCACGTGTCAAAGCTAGCGCGCACACACACTTAGCTTCGCTGGTTATAGCGCTCTCTCCTCCTCCCGTCGAGCCGCGCGTTGTCACTGGCTAGGTCCCATAGAAGATTCTCGAAAGGTCTGGCACATTCCCGGCCGATGAACCACCATCCTCCCCGGGCAATGGGAAAGAGGGTGACGGCAACGCGTACAAAGCTACGCGCTCTCCCGCGCGGTGAAGGAGGCTTTTCTCTCCATGCTTTCCACGCGACGCCGCGCGGGCCTCGCGCCGTGCCGGCTTGATAAAAATGTGCGCTGATTTCGTGACAAAGTGTCACGAATGTAGTAACGGGCTCGCAAAAAGCCTTCACAGATTGCCTTGCTGGCAAATTTGGCAGAACCCTATCCCTACCCCACCGGTCTCATGGTACCATATGGTAGCAGGCTGCAAAGAAATTTTCACCTTCATACAAATTACCCTTTTTTTTATGCTAATTTTAAACTAGAGGAGAATACAGAAAAAGTAATTTTCCTTGTTGTTGAGCAAACTCCAGGCTTTACCAAACCTCAGGGAAATACAAATGCACCGGAAAAAAGCTAAAAATGCCACACCCAACACACGTGCAGCGGGAAGCAGCCCTGACTAGCGACAACCTGGACCAGCAACCTAGGACTATCCAGCTAGTCCGCAAGTCTGCTACCTTCAGTGGAACCCTTCGATTCGGTTTGGGATCGTGCATTGGCTGTAATCGTCGAGGCATTGTCTGCTCTTGGAATGTGCTGAACAGTGGCCCAGTACTCGAGTGTACCATTTCCTAAAATGGCACTGTGGGGCCAATGTCGATGCCAATTCCCGCCGCATTATACGATTGTCGCTCCAATATTTTTTGGGTTGCTGTTGCATGTGACATTAATCAGCACGGTAATATATCGCTATTTTACGTTTGCCCAGATATTTGTAATGACCTTTTATGTTGCCCATGTCGCACTCATGCGAACTGCTGGTCTACAATTCTGTAGTGTACTTGTGTTATTCTAGAAGTTTGACTCCAATGGCAACGCTATCTCTTTTATTGCGATAGCAATACTACGCAAGGTTTCGGCCCATCGCATAGTCTCGGGAAGGGCCACGTTTGACCCTCAACAGCAGCGAAGATGACGAAGAAGAACAAGAATATGATGACGAAGACGAAATAGATGGAGGAGAATACCAAGACGAAAAATATGAAGAAGAAGAAGAAGAAGATCAAGACAACTAAGAACGCTCGGTCACCCGCAAGTAACGCTTTCGCTCCACATTTGGTTCAGCAGCATTGAACCCCTCTCATATATATGTGGGCTGTAGATTACGCTCCTGCGTCATACTCTTAAAGGATGAGCTGAAGTATCCCTAACGATGTAGCACCTTACACTGATAGGAGCCGATAGGGCAACAACGTAGCAGGCAAAACAAGCTTCTGCCTTTTTTAACTAGGGTTAACCGGAGCTAAACCGCAAGTAATTCTTTTTTTTTAAATTGGGTGCAGGTGTGATTTATTTTACTTCTTAGGCAATACAGCAGGTTCTATTTTCCCGCACTTTAAAACATGTGCTGAATTGGGTGCAGGTATGGTTTATTTTACTTCTTAGGCAATACAACAGGTTCTATTTTCCCGCACTTTAAAACATGTATGTCTCTCTTGTATACATTCTTCAAGCGGGGGTACATTTCAATGTCCTGAATTGCACAGTTGATATGGTGTGACATGGCATAATCTGCCTATAAGGAGGAAAAGCAAAAGATAGTTAGCATTAGCTTACACATATTAAATACGTCAGGTACATCGAGCCAGATACTGACACAACAAAGCAGCCATTAAAATGTAAAAGATGTATGTACACAGCCATGTGTGTAACATAGAACCTTTCAAGGTGCTTTTTAAAGGGGTGATTTTAAATATTCACACTTCAGGGACAGATTTAGGAAAACGCGGTATCTCCTTGCCTGGCACCGTTCTTTATTGCAGTTTTCATTCCTTCCTTTATGAATGATTATGGTTTCGATAGCAGCCACTATAGATATTCTACAGTACTTTCAAATGTGGCTGATCTACACACTGTTTCGCCATACCAACAGCTTCCAAGGTCACCATTGCGCCAACGTTTTTTTTTTTTTTTCATAAATGCAGCGTAAAGCCCATGTAGCACAAAAGATGGTTATGAAGTGAGGGCCCGGTGGTTCCGGTCTCTGCAATGCGGACCAACTCCGGTGGACACTATGCGTATTCTGCTGCAGGGGGTCGACATAGGCCTTTAGCGGGCTGCCAACAAACGTCTCGATGTGTCCCACTTGGGACCGATGCAGGCAGCTCTTCCACATTCTTCCCCAGTGCCAAATGTGCACGTCCAGCCGAAGACTTCGGCAATCCGGACGTATTTGGGCAAAAGTTCTATATGGAGGTTTAGCCTTTCCGATAAAGACATGGGATGATGCGTGTTCTAAATGGCAATTTGAATTTGAATTTTTCCGCATTAAACGACATAGAGGACAAGTGCAGATAATTGGTGGGCAGCCCTAGTCATAGTTCACCCACTTAATACTTGTGGCCATACTTGTGGCAAACATGTGGTCATTTTACATGTTTGCCCTTTGTATGCAGACTACATGTAATTTCACAATTTCATTTGATCTATGTGACCTGAATGACTATGCTACGCCAGGTTCAAGCAGTTTTGTTTTCTGACTGCATGGCGGGCGAGTGAAGCAATGCCATAATATTTTCACCTGTAATGATAATTTAGGGCAATTTCTATAACAAATACCGTACAGAATGAATGCGTGCAGAGATGAATGCTGACACTCCGATGTGCTCAACCTTGCTGTAGCCAACGTAAACCTATATGGGCATTTACAGCAGCCAATTTTGGGACGGTGCTATTTTTTGCAATAAAAGCCAGAAGCGGTTTTGTCTGGGCAGCCCTAATTGGGCTGAGTTTTGTTTTTCGCAGCTAGAGCACTCTTTGCATTTGCACATCTCTTCAAATACCTTACATATGACCAATTTCATTATCACGCGGGTACGCATGTATTCCTGCCCAATTATGGCCGATATAGGACCTAAAGAGGTTTAGCGGTAGTGACCTCATTCGGGCTTCAGGAAAGCTTGCCAATATTGAGTACTTAATTTATACATACAAAGGACCATGTAAGGCAGCATGCGGGCACGCCCTTTTTTTGACCACTATGGTCTGTGCAAGATTCACGTAAATTTAATGTGGGCTGTCCAATTCAGGCCCGACAAAGCCTTTTTTTCATTGAACCCATAATTAGGCAGGATCTGCCCTCAAATATCAGACAAGGTACCTTTCTGCTCAGGGTGTAGGAATGGGATCTGCGGTATCCTTAGTAACACCAACACAGGAACCATGTAACATGAACAGGGGCAAGCCCTTCGCCCACGTCTGTCCCATCGAGAACCAATAGAGGTATCATTATGGTTGTCCCAGCCTAACTTTCCTACATGGGTCCACCTGGGCTGCCTCATCGCGCGCTACCTCGAATGTGTTTGCGATATTCACATTATTTTAATCCATCAGGTTGACAGCATAGATGGGATCCACATAAGAGTAGCATTTACGAAATTGTGTCTGATCCTTTGGTTGATTGACCTATATTTGCTGTGGCGATATTAGCTATTACCTCAGTATCTTGTACATATCAGGTAGTAGGCTTACTGGTGTACAATTTCAAGTCTTTGCGTCCCTTTTTATAAATTATGATCATATTAGCGCTCTCCCATGATTCCCATACCGTTCGATGTCGTCAGGCATTGCTTCGTATATAGGGTGACCAGTTTTTCTTGCACTATATCCTATCCCGGCCTTCAACAAATCTACATTTACATACTTTTATCTAGCGGCTTTCTATCTTCTATATATTGCCGTTATTAATTCGGCCATGTATAGGGCAGAGTCAAACTGCTCAGCTACGCTAACTACATCACCCATACTTTTAATTACATTGCCATCCACGTCCCTCTGAGCATACATCTGATTTTTGCCTACGCCTACCTTTTTCCTGACAGGCTTTAGGCTGTCGCCTTTCTTGAGAGCATGCTCAATTCTAACGATACTATTCATATTTTATAATGTTGAACAATTTACCCTTGTTGATTGGCTTTTGAAGTTATGTTAGTTTTAGCCTTACGTGTCATGACTCCAGCACATTTCATTTTATCACACGTTTCGTGTCTCATTAGCAGAGCTTTAAGAAGTCTTGAGGCAGTGTACGTCTCAATAATACTCAGACTTCAATCTCTACAAGGTTTAGGAGTGGTCTTAGAGAATTTTTGAAGTAGGTTTGTTCTTTTTGCTTTCCTTGGGTTAGTATTTGTGCTTGAAGCAATACTTGAAAATGTAGGTGAGGCCCACCGCCCCCTGTTTCATAAAGAGAACGAAAAATGCCTGTGAGTCATTGGACGCAGTATAAATTGATCAAACTCGCCATGTCTAAAGGAATGTTGATGTAACCCCAAGAGCCAAGTGCGCATGGAGCTTTATGTTAAGCACTGTGCGTCAAAGCTTTCTGGGTGCGCCGTGAAGTAGCTTCTAAGCACCACGCTTAATAGCGCCAGCAAGCTGGCTTCCATCCACAGCGAGCTTTGAAAGTTAGCGAAGATTGATAGCAATATCCTGAGAGCAGACATCTTAACCAACCGTTCAGACACTTTGCATATCTCTATGCGTCGACTCCAGGAGTATACAACCTAAAACAAGAGGAATTGGTGAGTATACAGATAGTAGATACAACTTGTAATAAACAGCTGACAAATAAAAGAAGTCAGGTTTTAAGGTGTAACAATAAATTAAAATATTCAGAATTTTTATTCCAGTAGTCTGATATAGTGGTTAAAAATTTATTTATGTAACAACAAGCAGTGCACTGATTTTGTTAGGTATTCTGTGTGGTAGTAACTGCAGACAAGCTAACCATCCCATGTCAATCTCTGGTGCTCTTTGGCCTCAGATGTTCTTGCGACAATAAACATTACAACTCAATCAATATATCCAACACAAATATGTCGTTTCAAGATGTGAACTTTAAATCTAGCCATCGTGAGCGAGGATGCGTCCACTATACGGGCAAAGGCCTTTTCAATATTCCTTGAAATAATAGCGTCCTGTGCCAGCTGCTTTCAATTCACCCCTGCAAACTTCACATCTTCCACTTACCTAACCGTCTGCCGCCCCTGCTGCACGTTTCTTGTCTTAGAATTCAGTTATCCTTCGACGTACATATCCTGCCTATGCTCATTTCTTCTCGATTTCAATCAAAATGCCAATAACTCGAGTTGTTTCTCTGACCCGCTCTGCGCGCTTTCGATCTCCTAAAGTTACATTCTACCATTTTCCGTTCTAAAGATGCCTGCCTAGGCCTGAACTCAAGTAAAAGCCTTTTCATTAGCCTCCAAGTTTCCGTCTCATACGCGAGTACCTCTAAAATGGAACTCTTATATAGTTTCCTCTACAGCAATCATAATCTGCGAGTGATTATGATTGCCAAAAGTACTCCATTCCAGTCTTAATGGTCCGTATCTGCGGTTACTACGGGACTAAGCACACGTTGGCTTACCACTTCGAATACTTTCCAAATTACTGTAAACTGCTGTTCATTTTCGAGGCTTTTGAACATTACTTTAGTCTTCTGCATAATAATTTTTGAGTTAATTCTTAATCAACCCTCATCCCCAACTGCTCCCGTTCCAAGCCTCTGATTTGTTCCCCTATACAAGCTCTGAATAGTACTTGCAAGATCGTGTATCCATACCTAACATCTTTCTTTTGAGGGGATATCATTACTTTCTTTATGGAGAACTATGGTTGCAGTTCAGCTACTACAGATATCTCCCAGTATATTCACATGCCCCTCAACTAGACCCTGATTTTGCAATGCCTGCATGACTGCTGGGGTATAGACTGAGTAAAATGCTTCCTCCTACTCAATGAATGCTATGTTTATTTTCTCAGCTCATTGATAGTAGGCCTATGATCGATGGCAGAGTACACTTTTCGAAAACTTGCTTGACACTTTTGTAGACTTTGGAAGTGTAGGGTTGTCATGTTTATATTATAACGAATATTAGACTTATTGGTATGTGATTTCAAGTCCTTGGTGTCCAATTTCTTATGAAATAGGATAATATTAGACTTCTAAGATTCCAGTACCTTCAATCTCATCAGGCATTGCGTATAAAGGATGGTCACATTTGTAGCATAATATTCTTAATGTGCTTTAACAAATCTGATATCCGAGCCTCCCTAGCTAATTTCTTCCCTTTAATAGCTTCTAAAGTCAGCATGCAATATTTTCTCCATATACTTCCCGATGTAGGTCAATTTACACCTACTGATTGCTTTGGTAACTCTGCCAATTCTGTCCGTTCTGATGTGTTGAAGGCTTTCATACTTTGGCTCGACTGAATCAAATATTTCGTCTGTTTAATAACTTTCCGGTGACCTCTCTAATTATCCTACAAACTACTTTAGCGCGAACTCGGGAGTGATATCTATGAAATTTTCGTTTCTTGCTTCTAGGCTCAGGTTTCCTTACTTAGTTAACGCTGTTTAGCAATCCTGTGGCGAGATCTTTAATTCTTCTACCTCCCATTTAACCGGTAATTCGTTGATGGACTTCTTTCCTACTAATATGTTACGTTCCATTTTCAAATATAGGCTAGTTCCAGACTTTACTATCCTGTGGTCCCTGCATTGCACTTTTCCGATTACCTTTACATCCTACACACTGCCAGAGTTCAGATAGAGTATGAAGTCGATTTTGTGATTTGTCCCAATTTTGGGGCTTTTCAATCTCCATTATCAAATTTTCCGAAAGTGGACACGGCAGTCTCGTTATTAGAGCAAAAATGCAGTAAAATATCTAGAAGGTCATCCGTTGGTTCTTATGCACCGACCATTATGACGTTTTTCTTTAGTGGGCGGAGTTGAAATGCAGGAACGGTAAACCAATGGTACAGGCAACCGCAATACAATCCGCCGCTGCTCGCGTCACCTCATAGTAGCCACAACTATCACATTTGAGGTGGCCAAGAAGCACTTTTGGCAATTCTTCGCTTCCTCTGTTTTAATTAAAAACGAAACTTTGCAGCGAATTCAACTCGCGTGCATCGTCTTAATTAGATTGATTGCGCTCATGTGACGCAGAAAAGGCTGCATATAAGGTGCAGGAGATTGAGCGCTGGTACTGCTGCACAGAACACAGGTATCTTACAATCTAGGTAGGACCAGGCGGAAAAACACCGTCTCCTGAATTAAGCATGGAAATAAAGCCAATGATATTTACGCTTTTACCTTGTAGCAATACGATTCGGTTCAACGACTGGTGTGGCTGATTGGGCTTATGCTACTCTATTGTGTAAGGTCACATGAAGAGGTGTGAATCTTATTTGCATTTCTGCTGCTACACTAGCGTTAGTTTTTGCGTTTGCAAGACAATACATTTGATGAAAGTGATCGAATAGACACGTGCAGTAGCCAGTCAGAGGTTGCGTAGCTGGCGAAAGCAGTGTACTGTGGCGTAGCGCGAGAATATGATTGACGGAGTTGAGGTGAGCGGCCCTGAGTTCCGACAGGGCCGAGGATATATTATCAAGAAATGAGCTGCTCCTGCTCGGACGCTGCTGTTAAGAGAAACTCGGTGCTCGAAAACTGTGCCCAAGGACGCGGGATCGAATCCTGGCCTGGGGGTCGCTTTTCGGTGGAGCCGAAAAGCTAGGCGCCCGTGTGCTGTGCAATCTCAGGGCACGTTAAAGAACCCCAGGTAGTCGAAGTTTCCGGAGTCCTTCACTACGGCCTCTCTCATAGCCTGAGTCGCTTGGGGAGTTGAACCCCGAAACCAAACCAAACTAGAAACTTAGTTCCCTTACTCTGGTACATATGTAGTGATAAGATAAGAATTCACCTGATTTCTTTTCGTCGACGAAACGTTCGTCATTTCTTTTGTTTTCAAGCAAGAAAGGAGGCGATAACTGATCAAAGTGCAATAACTCAGAAGCCGGTTTGCTTTGTTATGTGATGACGTTTGATGAGAAATTTATATGTACGCATTCACAAACATATTTACTGAAGAAATAGATGTCTGATATACAGCGAGTGATCCCACAATGTAAGTATGACGGGATTTGACGCCAAAAGAAATGCAGCTTGAAGTGTAGCGGTCGGCGGTTTCACAGCAGATTAGATGGGCGTGCCTCGCTGAGGCAGCGCATCGTATCGCTTCGCTACAGCATGGAGGTGCATGATATCTTCAAAGAGGTATGGTACAAGAGGCACATGCACGTCTGCAGGTGATGAACAGACATGGTTCCACTCCCCGTTGAAACATCGCATCCTCAAAAACTGAGCGCGAGCTTCATCCATGTGCATGTCCAGAGGTAATGAGCAAATGTGCTTGTAATCCCCCTTTAAATCATCGCATCCTGAAAGACTCAGAGCGTTCTTCAGGCATTCAGGCATGTAGATGGCGGGAGGGGATGAACACATATGCTTGTGCATATAATTTCAGAGCAAAATAAAGAGAGGAGTAAAAGGGGCGGCATACAAGGAACAACACTGAACTTCAACTTGTCTGTCTCCTCTTTTAGTCCTGTCTTTAATTTTGTGCTGAAAAAATATGCACTCTACTTACCAACTAGCTCGTCTTTCTATTTAACGCCGTTAATGTTAACATATGCTTGTACTCCCCGTTTAATTTCGACCAAAACACGTATGTACAATTAAAGACAACGTTTTTTATTTTTCACACGTATTCTTTCAAGAAACACTCCACTAACAGTTCTTGGCTGTCAAAAAAGAAGCTTCGTGGTCGGAAAAATGAAGAGAGCAATTGAGTTATCGGGAGGTTATGGTTGGCAGCGCGTGGGCCCACAGGAACGTTGCGCGACGAACAGATAGCAGCGGCTTACTGATGCCGCTGACGCCGCTAGCAAATGAAGCGAGTGAGAACGGGATGCACGCACCGTAATTCGTAGTTTCGGCAACCCCAGAGCACCCTCACCGCCACGCAGGAAGAGGGGGCACTCCCTCCTCCTCTTTAAGCATAGCGGCGAAGGTGTTCCACCTGGGGATCTTTAACGTGCGCTGACATCGCACAGCACGCAGACGCCTCTTCGTTGGAGGCGAAACGAAGAGGCATCTGTGTGCTTATAGCGTAGCGCTTTGGCGCTGCGCTCTAAAATTCAGAGCTTGCTTCAGTCATGTCGATGTCAGGAGGGGATGAACCAATATGCTTGCACTCCCCGAATAATGCATCGCGTCCTCAAAAACTAAGCGCGTGCTTAGGAATTTGGATGTAGAGAGGTGATTGATTGTTGGAATGTATTTTATTGAATGGGAATACTCACGGCCATGGATGGGGATAAAGGGGATAGACAGATTCTTTATTGTTTAGGTCGTCACTCAAATCATATTGCTCTAACCATGCCACTAAGGGAGCCATACTTGGTAAATATCTGTGTGTTAGCATCGGTTTCTAGAAGGGAACGGTAGTTTAGGCGGTAGGGTTTGATCTCGGAGCGTCCAGTA
>JAJIZL010027826.1:0-10745 GCA_023969395.1 Amblyomma maculatum
TAATAGTGATTAAACAGTGCAAAACAGACACAGACCAAGCGCTGGTTAGTGTGTCTCGCTTCTTTCTTGGACTGTGTCTGTTTTGCGTTGTTAAACCACCATTATTAAGCTATTACTTCCACAGCTCTTACCGCATATTCATCGCCAGTGCACACACAAAGCTTCATTGGCGAGAGTGCTCGACAGAACGATTTTGCTTTTTAAGGCGTGTCTTGGTATGTTTGTTTAGCCTGCCGTCTATCGGAAGCTTTCAGTACGCATTCTTAGGCGAATTCTATAGCAGAGTCTCCTTTCGTTAACGTAATATATAACGCGTCACTTCAATCCATACACTACACGATGTCAGTGCAAGTTAACGGGTCCATGAAAAGCTATTCAATAAAACTAGAAAACGCGCACATAAAATGGGTACCCGTTCAGTGCTCTCCGGAGCGCAAAACAAAATTAAGCTAGTTTTATTGGCACCCAACATATGGACGATCCAAAATGATGCTGCCCGTCTCCCCATCAACTCTGCCCACGCCGGCATGCAAGGAAAACTGAAAAAAAAGTCGCGACGGTGCCCCATTACGCGCCGTTCTGTCTGCTTCACTTGAGGGAGTCCAATGAGTGGTCGCAAGCTCCAATAATGTTATCGGGCAGGAAGCTCGCGGGGAAAACTCACTCTAATCGGTTGTGAATGGTCACCAAGAGCATTTGTTAAAAAATATTTACAAATTAAACGATCGACGCAAAGCTTTTTAAATTTGCCTCGTATACTCACAAAAGCCAAGTGTATTGATTGCATGCTTCAGAATGTTACTGCAGGAGCCGTTTCAGGAGTCCATTAAAGGGCCCCTTTGTGGTCAAAACTTCGTCCTTGACTAGGGTGTGCCTTATAGCTACGCGCCAAACCAAAAGACGCCATGCTTCCAAGCACTACAATCACCGCGAAGTAATTATCACGCTTAGACACGTACTACAGAAGTGGCGATGCGCGAGATCTAAGAGCGCTTTATGACATCTTTTAGGGTTCTTGGAGTATTTAATTAGGTAATATTAAAAAGTTCCTAAATAATAATCTAACAGCTAATGAGTAAAGAATAAATTAGGTATTTGCCTCATGAGTCTTATTAGTTATTAGTTAAGAGTCACTGAGTCAACAATTCACTACCACTCACAGATCCCACAAGGTGACAAGGTGAAGGCATCAATTAAGCAATATGACTCAAACTAGACAGAGTTGTACCTCCTACAATAAACAATCGTGAAACTCATGAGAAAAAGATGATCCGCACCAAGAGTGCCCACGCTTACAAAGACAATTTCCTCGGAATTTCCGCGCATCGCTAATGTGCCTGTTATTAGTTAAGGCTGTTAACAAGAAAAAAATTCACGCCAAAAAATTCACGCCATTCGACCATTTCAATCCTCTGCTTTGTACGAACCCAGTCAACCACCGGACGTACATCGGACGTTCGGCGTACGTCCGGTTCTGGACATACGAATATCCGTCGGAGATTGGCGGACGTCCGACGGACCTCCCACGGATCTCCGACGGATGTACAAAATAAATATTTGAATCTCCCAGGGAGATCTGCGCCGGATATTCGTTGGCGGATCTATTGAGGACATTCGGAAGTGATGCCTCTTACTTAGAAGAAGCAGTCTGATTACTGCAGGCAATTAATAAATCTGGCAGACTCCATGTACTTATGAGTCCATAAAATGCTTGAAATTGGGCAGTATGTGGAATGCATGCCTCTACAAAGCAACTAATTGCCACAAAGTACAAAGCATCACATTGATGGAAATTTTATTATAGATATTAATGCTGCTTCCAGTCTTCAAGAGGTTTTCAATCTGGTCCAGCCAGCACAGCATCGGGGCAAGCAGTATTCTTACGGCAGGACTTGTAGCCAAAATTGGGACGATTTTCTGAAAAACAAAAAAATTATGCCAAAGTAATGCACTGTTATCGAAAGGCTAAGCAAATTTTTATGCTCCACCGTACTTTATTACAAACAATAATAGAGGTACGCAATTTCTGCAAACTTGCCTCTAATCATCAATGCATCTCCATGCCGGTCAGGCTTGGACAAGTATTTGCAGTGCATCTAGGCATTATCACCATCAGCCTGAATGCAAAGTGCAGAAGGCAAAATTGAGCACTATAATTTGCAGCCAGGGATAATAAGGCTGAACACTTTCAAGATGTCAGTTTTATTCTGTAGCAGGTATTAAGCAAAATGCTTAACTCACAAACTGATACTCCCTTTCAGAAGCTGTTAGCAGCTTTGTGAAAAGCAACGGTGACCTGTGCCATTTAAGATCCTATGCACTATAATAGGAAATAGTGCTCATACATGCCTCACCTCCCCCCCCCCCCAATTGATGGGGTCAACAATGGGAGCACACATATTTTTTATTTTTTTTATTTCGGATACCTCAAGGGCCCTTGGGTGAGGGCTTTACATGAGGGGTGGGCAAACAACCTGGTGTTAATAAAACAATGTCTCTATGGCTTTCTTGGAAGGGTCCAGGCTTGTATGAAGGATGGCACTTGTGAAAAGATTGTTCCAGTCACAAGCTGTTTGAACAAAGGAGTGAAGATGGGTGACAGTGCAAGCAGGTGGAGGGTAAACGGCCTCATGGTGGCTTGTGCGGGCTGAAGAATGATGAGCAGGCTGAATAGGACAGTTATAAGGAAAATTATGAAACATTTTATAGTACAAACAAAGTCTTGCAACAATACGGCGTTGCTGGAGGGTAGGTAGGCATGCATTATTTTTTGTACAAGTAACACTGGTGGAGTACAAGTAATTTGAGTAGATGAATCGAACGGCGCGGTTTTTAGCAAGTTCAATAGATTTGGTTAGGTTAAGTTGAGCGGGGTCCCAGATGGCAGATGCGTACTCTAATTTTGGCCGAATTAATGTTTTATAAGCTAGTAATTTAGCCGCGCACTATAATCCTATGCACTTAGAATCCTATGCACTACAATAGGAAATAGTGCTCATACATGCCTCACCTTACCCCCCCCCCAATTGGTGGGGTCAACAGTAGGAGCAGACATCTGTTATAGTGCGCAGAGGTGAGAGGGCCCAGGATTGTGCCAGGCCGTCCTTCCCTTGGCAGTGCTGCAAACGGCTTCGAGATGGGGTATAGGAATTAGTGGAACATAAAGGAACAATGCACACTGTTCATGCATCCAGATGTGACAGGCAGGTGTGCAAGGAGCGCAACATCCTTTCATACATATTGATGCATAATTTATCAATGGTTGCCAGTAAGAATAGTGCAGTTACAGACATGAAAAAGCCAGCAAAGAATAAAGCCAAGGAAAGAATAAGAGAGTATTTATACTTTCTAATTTGTAGTGTTGATCAACAAGGAAACATTATTATTTTATATTTATAATTGATTACAAGGCAAAAAAAAAAACAAACCCACAACCTCATAAAGTTTGGCATATGTAGCTGGAAGAGGAAGTCTATATATTTTTCACAATTCATAACCCATAAGTTACAAAATATTATTTCTTGAAGTGCAATATAGGTTTGGTCTGGTTTATGGGGTTTTGCATCCCAAAGTGAGTTGGGCTATCACCATTGTGGAAGTCTGGAAATTTTAGACCTTATGGGGGTCTTTACCATGAACTCACATTGCACAACACACGGGCTCCTTCTTTTTTGCCTCCATAGAAAAGTAATCGTCGTAGTCGGAATTCGATCTTGCATACTAAGGTTCAGCAGTCGAGTGCCCTAACCATTGCACCACTGCGACAAGACTGAAATGCAATATATTTGTTTTCGAAACACACTATAAACACATACCTTAATGTAAAAAGTCTGCATTATGCAACGATATGGCCACTCTGAGAGCCTAATAAAAAGTGACAGATTCAGTCCATTTCTTGCCACACTGTTGCAAGCATTCTGCGACTCAGTGCCTTGGTACTAGGTACAAGTACACTGAACTATAGCTGGCCATTCCTCCGACCGCATACTGCAGAAAGCAAAAATAAGGTGCTGATTATGTGAGGGGAAGAAACCTGCACTACAGTTCAAACATAACTACACCCTGCTACTGAAAACAGGTACTATACTGCCGCTAGCCCAGGTCAGTCACCTCCATAGCACACGACCAAGGAATGAAGTGTGAGAGAGCAACTTATGTAACACACACATGCAGCATACCAGCTGATGTCATTGTGCAGCAAAACATGGTCTTTGTCAGAATTACTCGGTATGAAAGATTCATTGATGAACCGATTGTGGGTCTCGTTGGCTTTTAATCCATTTCAGCAGCACATAGCAGGATGAGAACTGAGCATAGAGAAGCACACAGGATAAACAAGCACTGAACCATACTTAAAAGGAAAAAAGGGATCTATAAAATGAGTGCATGTAAGTGGTTCAAATAAAATCAGGGATAAAATCAGATAAAACAACAGATGAATGCAATCTATGTGCTTGAGAGGAACACAGGCTATGCTGGCACATTCATCCTGAAGCTTCACGACATTGGCTGCTTCCACTATTTTGCGTGTGAGCTTAATATGTAGGTGGGGGGGCATTTGTTCACAATGATTGTTCAAAAACTGGGGAACAATTTCCATTGCTGTCACATTTGTGACAGTGCACTGGAAGGTTTCTGGACTGTGAAAATTTAACATCATTGCTGCACTCTATAAATTAGTCTTCTATTGATAGTTCGGCCAGTTCGGCCAATGTATGCTTGCCAGAAGATAGTAGATGGAGTATATGACGATTTCTGAGCAAGCTACGATGGGAATCATGTGTCAATATAGTACAACCAGTGTTTCCATTTGCCGTATCTATCAATAAAAGACTAACTAAGCACAGCAATGACATTAAATGCTCCCCATTTAGAAATCTGCAGTGAACATTGCAAATGTGACAGCAATGCAAAATGTACCTCTGTTTTTGAATAAACAACCATTCTGAAAAAGTGCCAAAAAAAAGCTCACACGCAGAGTAGTGGGAGACAACGCTATCGAAAAACCTCGAGGATTAATGCACAGCCTCTGTTTTCCTTTCACGCTGGGAGGTTGCTTTCATCTCTCATTTTATCCTTGATTTTATTTGCACCCTTTACACGCCCTCACTTTACACATTTGTTTCCTTTTAATAATCCGGTTCAGCTAATCAACAATGAAAGTTGGCCTCTCTGAAAATGAAAAGATACTAAATGCCTTAGCCAAAGTAATGTCCACCCAAAGAAACAAGGCCAAACAAACAGCAAAAGCACAGTCACAGATCAAAACTAGAAGCAGTCACGAGCCACACACACAGCTAAGCACAAAGCAAAACAGAGCTGCCACACAACCCTCACAATACAGAAAATTGCATCAAGATACATCATTTCTGTGCATAGCTAGTGAATGTGTCGCTGACGTGTAATTCCGTTTCCTCAACGGTAGGGTACCACAACTTCTTTCTCTCCACTGGTTGTCACCCAGTGAGTTAAAAAGCAATTGTTGCTGAGAGGTGTCTTTGAGTGCAACCTCAAGGTAACATACACCCAATAAAGGCAGGAAATGATTACGGTGAAGGTAATTGTACAGTGTAACCATTGTCATACTGTCACCTCCTAGCTGCGTTCACAGGTGGTTTTGCGGCTAGTAAGAATAAAGAAACATCACATAATGCAATATAAAGGGGAACACAGCCCAGGAAAGATGTTGGTAGCTTATTTTAACATTGGAAATTATAAAAATTGCACTTGGAGGATTTGAACAGATTTACCAGTGCTCAGGTAAGTAGTGTTAATCCATTGCGCCATAGAAGCTTTTTTTAGAACAGGAACGGCAGGCTTTAAATGCGCTCTTATTCATTTTGACAATACTTTCGCTGTCTGTAGCCAGGTGACACTGCATAGAGGACCCTACCAGAGTTAGTACTACCCTGCCATTGAGAGAACGGAATCATGCGTCGTGACACATCTGCTGTCTTTTTTTTTTGTTAAAAACGTTGCTAAAAGTTCATGCGCCACTTCATGAGTGTTGGGTTGACTCTACTTTGGATTATTTGGTAATTTTTTATTTCTTGGAAAGGAAACATTTTTATTGTTTATTAGCCTTATGAATGGGTGATCGGAGGGTTTTGCGAGATAGCAATGTGTTATCGGCTTAGGTGTGAAGGAAGACTTTAGCTCCTTGTTTTCGTAAAGATGGCTGATAGTGTACATGTGCTTGCGGGTTCTCTCTTTGTGCTACTGTCGTTGCGCCGTTGTTCCTGTGTTCATTGACAAATCATGCAGCAGGGCATTGAGAGCATATCTGAAAAACCAAGACTTCAAAGGAGTAACTAAGAGTGGTCTGCTCACATTTCAAGGACCTGTAGCCCCATGGATGCTGTAAAACCCTCATATCTGGCTCAGCATTGAGCTCTGTGAGCTCAAGGCTGAGAGTTTGTCAAGCGAAGTTGTCAAGGCTGCACCAATGCATGACATCATCTCACTACGGTCCATGCACAAAGATAAGGATTTAAGTAGAGAATATGAGTGAAGCCAGCAAATCTAACAGGACCTTTAACTTTGTGATACACTTCTACTGCACTGTGCAACATGCTGTGCCGTACATGTTTAATCACTCTGCAAGCCAAAGGAAATGAGTCAATATTATGCAAAAGTAATATAATTGAATTTTCAGCCTACCTGTTTTTTCCATGACCTGGCATTATTTCGGCACCAATCCGCTACGTGGGCAGGTCACATCTACAAAAAAAAGGAATTAAAAAATAGCAAAGTCACGCACCACTGCAAAGCCCTAGTTGTTCTGCCATTATGCTTTATTCGCATTCCGTTTAACCACAACTACAAACCCACATATCATTCACGATTCACACCTAAAGACTAATTTTTTCTTTCACCACGAAATCTGTGAGCTTTCTTTTGTCGACGTGCGGCTGCGCACGGTTGAACGTAATAATTACTCTCATTCCAAACCTCCACTCTGCCTTGAGGGTTTTTTCTAAAATATTACCAAACTCTCTTAATAAGAAACGCAGATAGAAGAGAGAGGCGCGAGGTACTCATTTCCGGGCCTTTGTGGCAAGCTCGTCAACGCGAGTAAACATGTCTCATGGCAGGTATCGCCTCACGCTTGGAACCACTACGTGCTTGAAACTTCACGTCAGGGTGAACAAAGTGCGCAGTGGGTTGCAACTGTGTTATAACACTTCCCATCCAGCAATAACATCTAAAAGTAATGTTCACGCACTGTTACTTACGTTCTCGAGTGACCAGCCGCTCCTTTCATCCAAAACAACAAAGCACCATCTCGGCGAAGTCAGTTGCAGAAATCTTCAGGGCCAAAAGGAGGTCTCTACTAGCGCATAAGTGGAACATCACTTTTGTAGCACAGCCAAATAGCCACATAATAGACAAAAACACAAAATAAGCTCGAAAAACAAAATTCCAAAAAAGCACGGGGAACTGCACGGAACGACAAAACCCGCGGCCATGACGCCAAAAATACTTGTCTGCTGGATTGTATCGGATCACATCGACTTTCAGGTGTTTGAGGTGACAAGCATGACAAGCTCCTATGCTGTGCTGCCTGGTAGGAGTTTCGTTTTCACCGAACGAAGAGTGCATGTCTCGGCACGTAAGAATGCCAGAGAAAGTAAACGGCCTTAATTATCAGTTCAGATGCTAGAAAGTCGCATGATTAATTTAGATGTTATTTTATAGCAGCGCTAATAGGAATGGGGTTAGATGATTTCGTCATCTATAGAACAACCGAATCACTTGTTAAATATTTTGCGTGACATACATGTTAAATTTAAACATGTATGTCAATCACAAATTCGTGGCCATAGACGGACATTCACGGATACCTCTCGGACGTTCGCGTGCGTAAATCTGCTCTCCATGCAATAACGCATGCCCCTCGGACATACACCGAATCTCCAATACAGATATCAGAATTTGGATGTCCGTACGAACGCCTTACGAACGTCCTCTCATGGCAACGGAGGTTCGGATCCTAATCGGACGTACCACGGATATCCGTGGTTGACTGAGAAGGTATGAAATTTCTGAGTAAAAACTAGGCACCCAAAGCCGATGATCAGAAAGGACCTGCATAGTCTTAAATAAAAGTCTGTGCGAACAAAATAATTTCTGCAGATAGAACATGTGACTCCTAACTGCTCTCATTTTTCACTGTGCTAGTAAACCCCGTTTATTTTAGAAACTGACGATTCTTTGACGACTTTGCATCGGTTTGCATCGGTTCGCGTGTAGCGCCAGTTCTTTCAGGCATTTTTCTTAGCCAAATAGACAAAGCTATTCAAAAGAATCTAGATGGCCTTTCATTGAGTATTTTTCGTTACGTTGATGATTATTTAGTCCTTCTCCCTTCCAATCGGTTCAATCATTCTGTTTGTTAATATTTTAAAGGTTTTCAAAGAAAGTGCTCATGGTTTGAACTCTACTTTTGAGTTGCCCAACGATGATATTCTACAATTTCTTGACTTATCTCTTCATTTTGGGGAATAAGCATGTGTGTTGGGGTTATCACCCTAGATCATCTAAGCCTTTACTACATTTTCGCTCCGGAGATTCCAAAGTGGTGAAAAACGCAATTGTCTCGTCTTGTTTGCGCTCTGCTTTAATTAAATCTTGCGAGCATAAAATCTGTAAAATTTTCTCGATAATGTCAATAGATTGAGTAATTCTGCTTATCCGCTTCCTTTAATCAGTAGCAGATGTGATAAACTCCCGCTTTGGGTGAAGGGAAAGGACACGAAAAAGTCTATAGTGTTGCAGCAACAAGAGGAAACCAGTGGTTCTGCCGTGTGCACCGTTTTTCACATGGCTTGCGGAATGTCGCCAATCGGTATGATGTAGGCACAGTAATGTCAGCCCCCATGAAATTGACAGGTGTGTGTGCCTTGGTAAGAAGAAAGGCAGACGCATTAAAAAGTGAGCATCGCTGCTATGTTAACCATAAATCTAGGTTTGTACAGTGCAGAACGCAGGTAATTTACAAAATTCCTCTTTCTTGTGAAAAATACTACATAGGGCAGACTGGCCGTTGTTTAAATATCCGGCTCTTCGAACATAGAAATTCTTTAACTCCTACATCACAAGACAATTTGCCTAAACATTGCACGAAGTGTAAATGCCGGCCCATTTTCGATAAAACTATTGTTCTTGGCACATCGCGCAAATCAACGTACACGAGAAATTATAGAGGCATATCATATCATGAAAGGAGGGGATAAGTGTGTTAGCGAAGCTTCCATTAACTTAACAAAAGTAGAGATTACATACCTTGAATCAGTGATCAAGTAGTTTTTTCACGTGTTTTTTTTGTGTATCTTTGCAGACTTGCATTTTTTCCACATTTTTGTCAATTTTTGTCAATTTCACCCCTGTATTACATGTATTTGATAATTTTTTGTACCCTATATATTCTGTTAGCTTTTCTAATAAAAAATCAGTTGTGAGTAAGCGCTCGTGTGTGTTTTCCTTCTTTTCTGTCCTTGTCTTCTTTGCGCTACGTTTCCTAAAATGCGAATGCATCAACTCGCCCAATTCAGCATTCTTGTGCAGTTGCAATGTGAGAGCGGCCACATGGCTCCGGCACCCACTTTACTGCCGTCGCCCGCTGAGTTCAAGTCCGAGGAATCCGAACCACGAGAAATGATCATGGTGCTACAGCAGGTCAAGGCGCAACGGAATGCCTGCAAACACGTTTAAACAAACGAAGAAAAAAAATACCACCACCACGTCAAGCAGGTTAACCCATAAGCACTATTGTAACAATGATGCCTGTGAGAATTCTTGCCTAAGGTGCAGGCAGGACAGCTTTGTCTGCGGACGAGTTGCTACTGACCGTAAAAAAGGGAGCGGTTTGGAGCTAAGCTGTGACCCGAAATGGTACCACGAAGAAATTCAATTACACCAGAATGGTTGGAACCCTAGCCCGCAACCTCGAGACCTCGCGATCGTCGTTCTCGTTATCTTTTCATTAAAATGAACTGAATCACCGAGGCTTACTCGCGCAGTGTAAAAGTCAGTGCCACATTAATGAAACCTCTGTACAAGATTTTATAATCGAGGGTCTAAAATACCTAACATATTTTGTCTTGAAAAAAAGAGTAGAACACGAGAACATTATGATACGCTGCTTTGAGATGCACCGAAATATACAAAGGCAAACTCGGCGATCGTTCGTATAAGGTCCCTAAGTGTGGCAACCGCTGCAAGAAAGAGTCACTGCTGTAACGACACAGACTTTGTCCCTACGCGTGCCTTCCCTCACGAAAACATTGTTCTAGCCGCTGAAGTCTGTAGTGCTGAGTGAGATCGATAGTTTAGCATGAGTTCTCCGTACTCGAATGCAGGAAGGTGCCACCACATGACGCTTCCCT
Source organism: Amblyomma maculatum (assembly GCA_023969395.1). Taxonomy (NCBI): domain Eukaryota; kingdom Metazoa; phylum Arthropoda; class Arachnida; order Ixodida; family Ixodidae; genus Amblyomma; species Amblyomma maculatum. Next base: position 10,389 of record JAJIZL010027826.1, read on the forward strand.
CAATAACTGAAAGCCATCGCCTGGAGATAACTCCATACATACTAGTCTTTACCAAACCCAGTTTTGGTACGGGTAAAGAGGCTTCTCTCACCCACATACTGCTCCTTCTCCCAAGGGAGGGCTGTGAATATCAATAATGAAAAAACCCTAAAGACTATTCTGCGCACCTCGGGAGTCGAGACCTGGCAGGGACTAGTGCGGCTGGCCAAGGAACGTTGCATCCCCATCTGCATCCAACACGGATCTACATTCTGAACACCTTTTAGGCCTAGAGAGGGGGCGTCGTAGGTATGCTGGCTAGGAGGTTGCAAACGAAATTTTAACACACACACACACACACACACACACACACACACA
>JAJIZL010027826.1:11145-30686 GCA_023969395.1 Amblyomma maculatum
ATTTCCTCACCGTGGTCACTACGCGTGGCTTGTTCGTTTCCCAGTGTTTCATCTGTTGGACGATAACGACGCCCCGCCAGTTTCCTAGGCCAAGGCGAGTGACATCTTCGGAAAACGAAAGAGCAATGCAAGTGGACTGGTGAAAGCTCACCGTGAAAAAAATGATAGCTTTATGTCTGAGGTAATTTGCTTCCACCGCAAGATATTTACCCGGAGGTTACAAATAGTTCTTTGTTATTTTTACAGCAGCCGGCATGCAGCCTGATCACTGTGATTGCCGCACAGCTTGTGCACTTTGTGTATGCCGAGTTTCGCGAAACGGTCATCAGTCTCTCTGCAACGCGAGATGTGCCGAGATTAGTATGGAATAATTGCAGGCGAGCACAACAGTTTCCGTATTGTTCTAGACTTTTCCGGTATCCTGTCTGGTTTAGCTAGATGTTTCTGCGCCGACTTGAAATTGAGCGCTGATGAGTGCAACGAATATTTTTCTTTTCGACGACCAACGAGCAGTTTGCTGCTATCGCTGCCACCAAGATGCAGAGTTCTTTAGCTGGCTCAAGTCAGCCAAGTAAAGATTAATGTGAAATCCAAGTTTTCTCGACTGTGCCTACGTCACTACAACGTAACATCTTGTAGCAGTGCTGAAACCAGTCAAGACATGATCCTGAAGGCGCAGCCTCTCGTCTTCGTGCAGCCTGGTAGAATTACTAGAGCCACAGTTATATCCGGGCAACGGTCAACCTTACCACAGGGCCGTCTTGAGGGGGTGGCAGAGAGTTAGGGAGTGCTGGCGCATTCGCAACGTGTTGCACCGTGGGGCCCTAGAAAAGGTGCAGGCTGGAAGTGGGACGTTTGGGTGACGTGCACGTTGGTTTCGGAGCGACGTGAAGACGTGCTTTTAGCTACCGTGCTCGTAACTACCCTTGAGAACATACGGCGAAGCGGAGAGACACATGCTACGTTCTCACGTTGCTCGTTCAAGTCTTCCATGTAAAGCCTGTTTCATAGGCACGCGAAAGCGCTGGTGCTTTCTGCCTACCAGGGTGACACAAAAACATTTTTTAACGTTAGCGGCGGCTCCAGAGGTCAGGGCGACGCAGTTCTAACACGCTAGAAATTTTTAGCTCTGCTGCGGCCGCTCGCAGCTGAGTTCGTTCAGTCGCTTGTATGTGAACCGGCCTTATAAGTTCAAACACTGGGTACGTTCAATTTTCAGTCCCGGTCTACTTGCTGGCAGGTGTCCGGCGTTCTATGTTCTTCGGGCAGCCCAGAAGCTCCGCCCTCCAGCACATTTCCTGGGTACGTGGCTATACTGAATTAGACTCCGAGAGCTTTCTCAGCGCCTTTCGTGTTTCTTCAGATGATATCGTGCTCTAAACAATGGCAAAAGCTCCAGCTCTGCATCTTCGCTTTCTTGTCTTGAGCTTGTCTACGCAGAGAAGCGTCCAGGGACCCGTACAGAAATTGTTTTTTCGTGCATGCTGTCCAGAAGTTCACCTGTTTTCTGATCGCGCCGGTCTGACAGCGTCGCAAGCGAATCGCTGTGGCCTGGAGCAGCTAACGCTTGTTGTAAATGTCTTTCGAAACGCTTTCGTCTGCATTCGGGCGCAGTGAGCTGGGCCCTTGGAATAACAAACGTTGGAGGGAGCTAGCAAGGTCATGCATACAGGCCCCGCCGGGGTGGCGCAGTGGTTAAGGCGCTCGACTACTGTTCGTAAGGACGCGGGATCGGAACCCGGCCTCGGCGGCCGCTTTTCTATGGAGGCGAAAAGCAAGGCGACCGTGTGCTGTGCGATGTCAGTGCACGTTAAAAAACCCCAGGTGGTCGAAATTTCCTGAGTCCTCCACTACGGCGTCTCTCATAGCCTGAGTTGCTTTGAGACGTTACACCCCAGAAACCAACCATCATGCATAGAGAAAGAATTGGTCATGTGGTCATAACGCTGCTACTTGTCAGCAAGTAGTCTGAAACTGGAAAATCGAATGGATGCAGTGTGTGAATGAATGCTTCAGAAAAGTCGTAGCCATGGAAGCACAGAATTACAGATCCGGAGAGGTAGATCTATTTATGTTCGGATTTTTCCTGTCGACAGTGCGATGACGACTAAAAGAAGTACGCCTGAAAGTACCGCAAATAGCGTGTTCTTTTTAATTAAAGCTCCGCTTTATATTATTTCAAATTCTTGTTTCGCACACTTTTTATTGGCGCCTCGATTGTGTTGCGGAATTTAAGAAGGAAGGCTCTCGTCTTCAGAGCCTCAAACAACAAGTCGTCGGCCTATATAGGCCCTGGCAGATATGCGCAAAGGCTCACGAGGGATAGCTTGTAGCAGATGCCGTTTTCAAATTGTATGTTGGGTAGTCGCAGGTGGCAAGGATTTTTCTTCCACTGAGTGAGTATATAGTAGGCCAAGCCTGTGGGCAAAGATGTATTTACTCTGCCAAATGCATCACATAGACATCTTCGGGTGGGTGGAAAAATCAGAGGTATCATCGAGTGCGATGCCCACGATTAGAGCATAATTTCTATACTGAAAGTAGAACTACTTCAAAAGTTCGAACTGCGCTTTGGCATCTTTATCTCAAGTGGCCAGTCGATACTTGAAGGGCCGACTCTGTTCACATTTTGCTTCTTTAAGTAACAGGTGAGAATTACTTCTGCTCAGAATGGAAAAAATTACTATTCCCAGTTTTTTGAGTGGTGCCTTTTATTTTATTTAATTACAAGTTAATGAGAGTTAAAATTATGCACAGAATTTAAGGGCTTACCGCGTTTAAGCAACCGCATGTCTTAGGGCAGCACTCGCGACTCCCCCTTTGCCACAGGTATTGCATGACCTACCCATAGCTGCCCTCAATAAACGGCCGTGAATCAAGATGCTGACCACTTCACTGTAAGCTACAACGAGAACCATGAGAACTAGAACCCCGAGCATACAGAGTCCACATTGGCATTGTAACTCCGGAGTGGGACGCCGGGATGGCAGCTTTCGTTATATATATGCATAAGGCAGCGACCGGCGTCTGTGCGCGCATGTTTCCAAGTCACTGTGTGTTCAAAAGTGCTTATCGCGGTCTTTACTCAACTGCGAAACGCCTTCGCAGCTCTTAGTCAACATTACTTTAGCAAGGAGACGCGCTCTTTATCGCCGCCTGTGCTGTAGCTATCGGGGGAACAATGGAAACGGGCTGATGGGTTTTCACGTGTGCATGCAACTGCGATTTTCTTGTGTGCCCCGTAATGCCAGCTGAGGTTTCAATTAACTGCGTGATTTAAAAGAACAAAAACAAACATCAGCTACTTTCCGTGCTTGTAATGTTAGTCGAACTTTCTTGTTACAAAACTAGAGCAACAAAAATAAAGCTCAGTGCAACGATAAGGCGTTCGCAGCATGGTAAATTCTTTTATTTATTTTAGAGTGTGGGCAACTGGTGGCATCAGAATGATGTGCCTGAATACTGTTTTTAATTAACGATTAACATCGGCGCTCATGTCCCCCAAAGAATAATTTCAGGCAAGTCCTAGGTTTTCCACATGGTTGCATGCTATTCTAGCTCCTTTTCATAGTGTATTTAAAGGTTCCTTCGGTGACTTTGAATTGAGTGATGCCGAATGCAGCGGTCAGTCAAAGTTCAACTACCGACAAGCATGTTTGGTGTTATCGCCGTTGCGAAGTTGGTTTATTGTTTTGCGGATGCTAGTTAGCCCCAATAAAGAACTTATTCCGGAGGAATCTTAGTCTTCTTGATCATTGACTTGGGCGTCGAACCAGCCCACCATGTGACAGTATAATTGATTCCAGGAAAGTAAAACACTGCTTCAATTTAATTCCCCAAGGCATAACTCCCTCGCCAACTGCGGCAGGAGAAGGGCTGCCGTTCTTGATTTTCTCCAACGCGCAGGCTGTTCTGAATGATAAAGGGGAGGCGCTACCATAGCACCATCTGTGCATCTGACAGGTATGACTGATGTGGATGCGGTGCCATGCACCAACAAAGCAACAATGCACCATCAGGATCGGTCAGATGATGTGCCATTATTCACAGGACTACTGCATTTGACGAAGTGATAACGCTAAGTTTTGAGCTCTAATTTAAGCATCTGACCTTTTAGTGGTTGGAGGTAGTTGTAACCTGCGTATTGGTGCCAAATCCTCGCGTTTGCAGAAGGGGTCTGTCGCGTTCGGTCCTTCGCCGAACGCCGAGCGCGGCCGTGTAGCGTTTGGTCCCTTGCCGGACGCCGAGCGCGGCCCGGCAGCGGGCAGGAAGGAACTGGGACTTGCCCCGATCCCGGCACGATAACAACCCTTTATTTCACGCGAACAGCATCTTTATATAGCAAGCACACATGTGACCAGTGACGTCACGGACAGACAATGTTTCAGACGCGGCACAGGCGCTATCAGCACATCTCCCCTTTTCTCTGAAAAGATACACTGGCATTTGCAACAAACTTAGCACTGCCACCAACAAAGGATGAAAACTTTTTAATGGATGCAACCAATGCTCAAAACAAAATAACAGTCAGTTACTGAACACATATCGGTCTGGCGGTCGGACATGACGGCCAAATTGTGTTCTATATCCAGGAGGGCTAGTTTGTGGCACGGGGGTATTAGATGGATCGGCAGGTGCCTTCGATTTAGATGGATTAGTTTCCTGTTCCATTTCTACCCGACTATCATATGCCTGCGGAAACTCATAGCTACCTCCTTCTTCCTCGCAGTCATTCTGCTGGGAAACAAAGCGAACCAGGAATTTCCGGTTTATTTCTAGAACTACACCCGTAAACGTTCTAACTACATACGACCTCGGACGTTGTGCAGGACGTAAGACTCGCGCTTTCACTTTGCAGTCTGTCACCCATACTTCCGCTCCTGGTTTGAGGACTGGCAGCGGAAGAGCCCTATGACGACTATTGAAGTACCTACGCTTGCCGCTGTCGGATGGTTACATCGCGATCTCTGAATTTTTTTCAGGCTCACCTTCTGGGGCAGAAGGCTCTTGGGAGGGACAGGGACTGTTGTGCGTAGCCGCCTGCCCATCAGAAGCTCTGCAGGGCTTTTTCCCAGTGGCCCTGGGGTGTCCCTGTACGCTAGCAGTGAAAGATAGGGGTCCTTAGCTTTTATAATCAGCCGTTTAATTGTTTGGACCATCCTTTCTACTTCCCCATTTGCCTGAGGGTATCTGGGGCTCGTCGTCACAGTGCGGAAGCCATAGTCGCGAGCAAAAGTCTGGAATTCCTGAGATACAAATTGTGTTCCATTGTCCGAGATGACAACCTCTGGTATGCCATGTCTTGCAAAGAAACGTTTGAGGTGCATAATGACAATGACACTTTTTGTCGAAGATAGCAAGGCTACCTCTGGGTATCTAGAAAAATAATCTACTACCACCAAACACCATTTTCCCTCAATATGGCAGAGATCAACACCTAGCTTTTGCCAAGGACGCTGTGGAGTGGTTGTCGGAATCATTGGTTCCGACTTTTGTTGCCTGTGTTCCGCGCACACTGGGCAATCAGTCACCAAAGTTCTCAGCTGGCAACTCAAACCAGGCCACCATACGGACTTTTTGGCTCGAACTCTGCATTTCTCGATTCCTTGGTGACTCTTGTGCAAGCGCGTCAAGACCTCTGCGCGTAATTTTTGTGGAATCACCAGCCGCACACCTTTGAGTAGCACGCCTTCAACAACTGTCAGCGTTGCTCTTTCCTGCCAGTATGGACGCAAGACCATCGATAGCGATGAGAACTTGGGCCAGCCTTCCAGGCTGAATTTTACGAGAGCTTGACAGACTTCATCGGCTGCTTGGTCAGCTTTGACTCGTTCAAAAAGGCTAGCCTCGACGGCATTTGTCAAGCAGCCCGAAACGAATTTGGCAACTTCGCCAATACTCAGCGCATGAGCATCAATTTAGTTTCCCTGAATCGGGGATCTAGACAATACATCTGCAGTAACGAGGCTCTTCCCGGGACATGCACAACCGTAAAGCTGAACCGCATAAGTCTCATGCGAAAGCGCTGAATACGAGGAGGCAAAACATCTAAAGGTGATTTTCCCAACAACGTTAAAAGTGGTTTGTGGTCGGTTTCAAACAAAATTTCAAGACCTTTGACGTACCCTTCGAATCGTTCTGCCGCCCAAGTCATTGCCAACGCTTCCTTCTCAATCTGACAGTATATGGTTTCGGCAGGCGTCAACGAGCGTGACGCAAATGCAACAGGTCTTTTTTCATTGTTTGGTTGAACTTGTATCAATACGGCCCCCAAACCGAATGATGACGCTTCAGCGGAAAGAATCGTAGGGTACTTTACATCATAGTTTGCCATGACGCGCTTCGAAGAGATAACGTCTTTGACGTACGACAGCGCTTGCTCTTGGGCTGGTCCCCACGTCCTTTCGGAACCCTTCAAAAGCAAGTGACGTAAAGGCGCCATTTTCGAAGCCAAATCTGGTATGAATCTTGCCAGATGATTAGCCATACCGAGCAGCCGTCGAACGTCAGACACGTTAGGTGGCGTCGCCAGTTCTTTGATAGCACGAACGTTTTCAGGATCCGGCTTGATGCCATCTTTACTAAGCACACAGCCAAGAAATTTTATCTCAGATACCCCAAAGGAACACTTTTCTTTGTTTAGCGTAACACCGGCACTGGAGAGACGATCTAAAGTTAGACGCAGGCGTTCGTCATGTTGAGCCTTGTCGTTACCAAAAATGAGCACATCATCCATCAGGTTTATCACGCCTGGGATTCCTTCAAGTATCTGAGACATTTTCCTCTGAAAGATCTCGGGTGCCGACGTTATTCCAAACAGCAGTCTTTGAAAACAGTATCGCCCAACTGGCGTTATGAACGTAGTTAACTGGCATTCGGGCGACAACTTAATCTGAAAGAAGCCAGAGTTGGCGTCCAACTTCGAAAACACAGACGCACCGCCTAAAAGACTGAAGCTATCATCCACAGTCGGCATGACATAGCGTTCGCGAAGTACACTTTTGTTTAATTGAGTCAAGTCAACCCAAATACGAACCGCTTCAGATGGTTTGAGTACTGGCACAATTCCTGCACACCATTCTGTTGGTTCTTCTACTTTGCGGATCACGCCATCTCGCTCCATACGCTCGAGCTCTTGCTTAACTCGGTCACGCAAGGGTAAAGCTATGCGACGCGCAACATGAATTGCAAAAGGTGTCAGGTTCGGCTTTAGTCTAATGTTGTATTCTCCTTTTATCGCTCCTAGACCACTGAAAAGCTGCGGGTAGGAAGCTTCGACAGCTGTTGTGCTACTGACCGATTCCGCAAATTTAATAACTTCCAGAGCCTCAAGCGCTGGGAGACCCAAAAGTACGGAGCGTAATGGTGAGACCACGTACACAATTTGCTGTACAGTGTTATGTTTCCACTGGATAGTGGCATGAAACTTTCCCAAAACATTCAGTGGCTCATTCGACGGGTCTGTTAGGATTAGGTCGCACTTTTCTAGCCTGGTAGGTAAACCGGGAAACGTCGAGGGCACATCAGAAACTTCGGCATCGAAATCAACTTTAGCGAACGCCGGAGCGCCGTTAATGACGACCTGTACATACCGAGAATTAGAGTACTCCCCGTTCACCACGCCAACGAAGAACGCCCCCTTGTCCATATGGAGAGAAGAAAGCGGTACCTTCTTTCCATCACGTGCAGCCTTTTTTCGAGATACAGCTGCGAAGTGTCCGGAACAACCGCAGTAGTTGCATTTGGCTGCTTTTGCCGGGCACGAGGCTCTGGGGTGCGTTCCTTGACCGCAGTTGGGGCATGACCCGGGGGTGCCTGGTCGGTAGGACTGGACTCTAGGACGCGGACCTTGTATTCCAGATGAATAGTTCTTTGACGAGCTGTCCGAGTGCCGTCCTGAAGAATACTTTCTGGGCTGCCCTTGGTTGCTGACCGCGTCAAGATTGCCGGTCGCCGTTACCAAGGGTTCGTCGCCGGTTTCTAGCAGTTGCAGCTGCTGTCGTTGGACGGTCTCCTTTGAACGCGCTTTTGCCAAAGCGCTGGCGAGAGTCAAATTCGCATCCATTTGAAGCGTCTCAGAGAGCTTAGCGTCCCTGAGGCCGACCACGAACCTGTCGCGAATCATGCGTTCCTTTTCCTTGTAGTCGCACCGGTCCGCCATCGTGTGCAACGCGGTAACAAATTGGTCGACGGACTCTCCAGGTTCTTGAGTGCGACGGTGAAAGCACGCGCTCTCATAAACAAGGCTCCTTGCGGCGACGAAGTGCTCGTCGAACTTCTTTTTGACGACTTCGTATTGCTTCTGTTCTTCTTCGGGTAAGGAAAAAGTAGAAAATAATTCTCTTGCTTGCCTGCCCATCGTATAAAGTAGCGTCTGGACCTGCGCTTCTTCATTCCGCTCATTTAGGCCCGAGGCGAAGCGGTAGTCATCAAAGAGTTGGATCCAAGAAGGCCATTCAGACGTCCGGTCGAAGTCGAACCTTGGCGAAGCTGGAACCGCGAACATGCCGTGAGAGGGCTTGGCTGCGTTGTCCTCTGACATGGCGCCCGTTGACGAAGTTAAGGCAACGCCTCTCAAACCCCAGAGGATCCCACTTCTGACACCATGTCGCGTTCGGTCCCTGGCCGGACACCGAGCGCGGCCGTGTAGCGTTTGGTCCCTTGCCGGACGCCGAGCGCGGCCGGGCAGCGGGCAGGAAGGAACTGAGACTTGCCCCGATCCCGGCACGATAACAACCCTTTATTTCATGCGAACAGCATCTTTATATAGCAAGCACACATGTGACCAGTGACGTCACGGACAGACAACGTTTCAGACGCGGCACAGGCGCTATCAGCATAGGGTCGATCACTGACACGGCCACTCAATACTTCGTGTTCAGTGGCAGCCTGCGCGTTCCATCGTTTTACAATACAGCACCCCATTTAGCAGGATATGGCCGCTATATACGGTATTTTTTAACAGTTCACAGATTTAAAATGAAAGCGCTATGTATCGTGAATGCCTCCTTCATGGAATATATATTCGGCTCGCACACAAGATATGGACATAGCGGTAAACGTTATTTAATGAATTATCAAATTTAGTTAAATTTAGCTCTTAAGTTTACCGTGCATATTGCATTTGTAATCTTGAAGGCTGTAATGAATAAAAGCTACCACATTTGCAGCATGTCCCTAAGTGCAACAGGTATTGATATATTTGCGACTGAATTTTCAGCCTTTTCGGATCCGATTCGAGAAATGAACGCTCAGAATACGCCGGAAATCCCGCCCACGGTTCTACGTAAGAGACTCAGGAAATGATGACGGCAACCGACGTCACCAAGGCTAGTTGCGACTTCGACAGGCAGGCGCTCGAGAAGAGCGCATAGTCCGTGCTTCCGTAAGCAGCACGCGCTCTTTTTTATTCATCGCATTGAACTTGGAGGCACGTTTCCTACCGTCAGCAGCTTCAAAAAAGCATCACGATGATAACGCGCAAAATTTCCCTTTCCGCTCTGGCTAGGACAAGAAAGGAATGGTTTGCAAGTTTTTTGCTTGTGCTTTATTTTTCATCTACTGTAATTTCAAAAGACGTGAACTGATGATTGCGGCCCCGTCGTATCCCGGTAGCTTGGTTTTATGCCCAATGCTCAAAGTTCTTGTCTTCACCTCCAACTATGCTATAAATCCCTCCTTTATGGACTGCAGCACTCGTTTCACAACCTGCGGGAGTATATTCATGCGTGCCTAGATGACTCATTGTTTTGGGCTGCCACATCTTCGGATTCAGTTGAGTAACTTACTTCTTGACGTAACCCCAAAGAAAGAAGTGCAATGAGCTAGGTCGGGTGACCAATGGGGCCAGAACATGATTCCAGCGCACTCATGGAGGAAGGAAAAAACTTAGGAGAGGCCCTGACGTCATTTTTTTGAAGCCGGCGCGGCCGCGCCGCGACCGTATGCTGCAACGTCTCTCCTCCTCCTTTACCCTTCGCATTTTCTTTCTCCGCGACGTTCACGTACCTAGGGCCCTTAGCAACGCTGTTGCTAGTGGCCCGAGTTTCATAGCAACAGCGTCGCCGTTGCTAATGGCCCGACTTGGCTAACCCTACATATTGACGTCACTTCCGCCACACTTTCTTCAATGCATTGGGAATGGCAAGGGCCTCTCCTAAGTTGTTTCCTACCCCCATCACTGCACTCAATACACGGGGAAGCTGCTGTCGAGCCAATCCCTTGCACGCGACGAGAAGTCCGCAGGCACTGTTGAAACCACGAGCCGTGTTCTTGGCTTAACCGGCACTACTTAGGAGGCTCGCTTTGTATGGCTTTGCTGTTAGATTTTCTTCCAGAAAGTACGGCCCCACTACTCGATCTGAGTAAATGGCACACCAGACATTCACAGAACACCGGACTTGGTGGGGTTGTTCCCGGAGCCAGTGCGGGTTCTGATCAGTCCAGTAGTAGGCGTTGTGTACATTGACTTCCCCATTACGGCTAAAGTGGGCCTCGTCCGTGCATATAAATTTCCTAAGAAAGTCTGAGTCTTCGTCACGTTTGATCAACGCCCAGTCGCTGATTCATACTATTTTTATAATTGCCTTCAATGAGATCTTGATGCAGCGATATGTGGTAACGATAAAAACTATGCTTCTTGAGTGCTCTCCAGAATGAATAGCGGGAGGATTAAACGGCCTCGACGATCTGATGGATTTTGGCTTCGGGGTATGTATGTATGTACAAACGTAGGCGAGAATATTTATATTGAATTCTTCACTGAAGTTAACATCGTTTACCCTCCTTGAATGAAGCACAGACCATGTGGTTCGGAACAGTTTGTGCGTTTTAGCGAGCACTGTATGTGACGGAACCGGGCGACCAGGAGGCGTAGAGTCTTGAGGCGAGGCGAGCGTTGCCATCGTTTTTACACTGGCGATAACCATCTGCATCTTCTTGGTAACGAGTACCGCGGTTGCAGCTGCCCTGCGACTTCAACGCGCATTCAGAGCTCATAATTGTAGCAGTCTTGTCCATTGTTAACAGAATCGACTACCGGCAGCAGAGCAGTGGAGATTCCGGTGAAAAATATTAAATCGCAAGCCGATAAGACACCGGTCGTTCTTTGTTCTAGCCAGAGCGGAAAGGGAAATTTTGCGCGTTATCACCATGCTGCTTTTACGAAGCCGATTATGGAAGCAAACGTGACTACAAGGGTTCTATAATATAGCTATTCTATTCCATCAAAAAATGATTCCGTGCCGTCACACTCTGTGCGATTGGTCGGCCAAATTTTGAATATGTACATAATGAGGTTGCGTTGCTCGACCCCACAAGAATGTAAAAGACGGCGTGAAAATGATGTTTGCGCACTGATTATGATAATGAGATGCGATTTTTTGTTGGAATCGTCTCAAGTAGCTCGGTCCGTATAGAAAAAAAATGGCGACGTTATTCGCTGTACCTCTTGCGAAACGGCAACGGCCGCGACTACCGAGACGCAATCGACAGGCGGAGGAACCCTTCAGACGCTGCTTTTGACTGAGGAAGGAAACTGCATTGACTGCGTGGCGAACTACCTGAACAACTCAGCTGCGTTCGCGAAACTGCTGTTCGGAGGAGCGGTAGGTGTGCGCGTTGAATGTTTTCGCGTGGAAGCTCAAAGCTTTGCAGCGAGGGAGCGATTGGACAGATGCAATCGTGTCTGCGTGCTTTCGGCGTGTCGCGTAATCAATCGTCCGTGGTAATGCGCAGAAGTGGATCCACTTCCCAACGACATCGGAAGGGGAAAAAAGATCCTTGAAGAAAGGTAATCTCCTGCACAACAGAATTCTTGGCATCGTGCGGCTCAATTAATGCAGATGTTTTGTGTCGCAGAGGCTGCTATGCCATTAACGCCATGCATGGTGGAAACGATACCTCTCTGTGTCGTATCTAGACGCGTGCACAACACTGCTTAACGGTTCGCGTTTCTCGGCAGAGCCTGACTGCAGGTGTGCGACGTTGAAGTACTAATTGCCGCCATCGATGTTCGACGGTCGGGCTTAGCGGATGACGCTTTCTTCTGGCGATGTTGAACTCATTGGCCGATCGCCGTTCGCAAGGCTATATGCAGACGGGGGAACATCGAACAAGATCGATCGCAATACCCGCTTTCAACTATGTGCACACAAGAACCAAATTATTAAAAGCCTTGGAGCCATCAGCTCATGCCACACCGACAAGAACGGATTCGATCCAGAATGCGCTGCATTTGGTTGTAAATGAGGCTATACGACTGTTTAAAATTGATATTCCTGCGTATGGTATGAGCTCTTTACACTTTTCCGTTATTACAAGCAATTCAACATTTATTATTACGCATCTTACTAATACTAACTTCTTAGAAAATGAATTTTCTTCAACCGTAAACTCGTTTTACGGGCATTTGTCAAGAAAACAAAAAGGCAAAGCTTTTGGGCATGCCTGTATCATCTCATCAGAATGGCTATTTTCGTAAAAAGGCACGCTTTGACGTCATGGTGACGTTCTTGTTGTCACCTCGTATGCAATTTTGACGTCATCACCGGTGGAATAGAATCGATTTCAGCACCGTTATATTATTCACCCCAAGTTCAACGCCAATCACGAAAAAAGAGCACGTGCTTCTCAGGCAAGCAGTGACTATGCGCTCATCTCGAGCGCCTGCCTGCCGCAGTCGCAGCTAGCCTTGATGCCGTCGGTTGTCGTCATCATTTCGTCAGTCTCTTATGTAGTATCATGGGTGGGATTTCCAGCTCACTCTGAGCTCTCAGTTCTCGAATCGGATCCGAAAAGGCTGAAAATTCAATCGCGAATATCTCAATATCTGTTGCGCTTAGGAACATGCCGCAAATTGTATTAGCTATGAGTCTTTAATATCTTCAAAACTGCTAACGCAATATGCAGCGTAAATCGATGAGCTAAAAAGGTAACGAAATTTGGCTAATTATAACATTCAAAGGTATGTCCTTATATTGAGTCCGCCGAATGGGAGATATATTCCCGGAAGGCGCCATTCACAATACTATTGGCGCCTCGTTTCTTTTTTTAATCTGTAGATGGTCAAGAAAAAATGTCTGTCGTTTATCTTTAAAATGTCTGTCGTTTAGCGTCACGCGGCTGCGCCAAGTAAAGCATTTATTTCTGCTATATGGTTACACTTCCTCCGGCTCAATGGAGTAGCTGCGGCAGAAGTTGTAAGCTCGGCTGTAACCAAGCCGTATCAACGTGTCTGCGAGGCCTAAGGGCAATGTGAATGCAAGGATCTTGGCAGGCTGATTCTGATACCATTCTTCCATGTGAAAGGATATAGGCCCGAGTTGGCAGCTCCTGCCAGACGTACTGTCTGACAACCCGGTGTCCAGTTAGTGCTCGACCATGTCAGCTGCCAACTACCGCCTGCCAACTACGTGACCTCTAGCTGCTTATAGGTCACGGCGCAGCCACGCTGATGGCTCGAAAACCTGGCTTAATAAAGCTATCGGTACAAAACACCCAGTATATCTCATTTCGGTTCCTTGTCCAGGACCTGTCTCAATCCCTTGGAAGCAATTGTGAATGTTGGCTGCCGGCAAGGGTCCCTGTTAATAAAGGGTTCAAGGAGTGAGGGATGCAAATAATACGCGGCTGCTCTACACGCCCATCTAGATGTGTTCCCAAATCCCTCTTCAATGCTAAACAAGTGGTCGGTCAAGTTAGATTGCAACAGAGCGAAAGTACGTAGTAAACGTTAAGGGCAGCTACAAAAGCGCCGACAACAAGAGGAACCCTGATGGAAGAGCACAGAGTCAGCAGATGTGCAGCCGATCGCACTAGTGCAAAGGGTAAGCGATAAAAGCCAAGCAATGGGTCGCGTGGCAGGTAAGCATCAAAACGCTGGGTTAGCAGAAACGCTACGCTCAAAGTCTGAAGAGAGAGTTTGCACGTGAAGGGCGCGGGATATCTCCTTCGTGACCTTCACAGCATAAACAATTGTTGACCTTGAAAGCGCGATGAAATAATCACTCTAATGGCGCGTAGTTAGGACATTAATTGCGCATTACGTAATTGCGTAAATACGCAGCACTAGAAGCATGCTTTAAGGCTGCAGAACCCATGTTTGGTCATTACTGTGGCTGCTGAGCTCCGGTGGATTTATTGCGAAATTTTCTCTCGCCTTTAAGCGATCCGGAGCGTACCAAACGAGCCCGCAATGCATAGCAGAGCAGCAAACCTGCTGGGCTGCACATTTTTCATAAACGCAGTACACTTGCGTCTTTCAAAGTCGTAGCTTCCCCATTATCATGCTTCGAAGGCGTAGATAATAAAGTGAACGAATCTTTACAGGACATTGATTTGACAGACATCGCACACATTGTACTTGAATACTCCAGAAATAACTGTAACGGATACATGCCAGTCGGTAACTGCCCTTTGCTATCTGTAAGGTTATGGTCAACATTTTCCCGACAAATATTACAGGAATAATCAAAGAAGTGGAATTATTGGGAAGGGGGAGAGTGAACACGTTTTTGCAAGGTTTTGAGTGATACTGTTTCCATGAAAAACAGCCAAACATAGCGCACTACAAAATATAGTATCGGGACACTTTACTCTGTGGTTGATTATTTATCCTTTTTATGCTTAACCTTAAAAACCTAGGTTAACAAAAGGCTCCAATGCGGAACTCAAAATAAATTTGGTAGCACATGGCGGGAGATGGGAATAGAACCCGGGACGGATTCTGAGTCAGACTTGTTTCCTCCAGGCCATGATGCACGCTCGTACGTCTTGGTTAAGGGGTTTTATATCTATGTCGCGCAGTCTTGCATAAATTGCGTAGTTTATGACTTCGCGCTCGTGAATACGGGTGAGGTATTTAAAGACACAGATTAAGAGATTAATGATTAAGCGAGTAATAGATTGCACGACGGGAACGAGGATCCGCGAGGTGAGCCCTAGACTGCATGCCATTAACGCGGTCGCCTTATAGCTTTAAAGAAGGAGCATCTATTCCCTCAAACATTAGTTATATGAGCGTAATACCTCACTTTCGGCCTCTGCGAGAATTGTAGCTTTTGTTAAGCTTTCACTTGATGCTTGGCATAGAGTTTTCGTCGCCGAGCAAGATAAGCCGATAATGGCTTCTTTGTCGCAAGTGTGGAAGCTGAACGAATTTAGGGGATAAAATTGTGTCAGACAGGGTAGGCTCCTGCGTGCGCGTAAACGTGTTGTCTTGTGCATAAGCGGCCTCAGATGTCATCCGATGACAGGCGTGTCTTTTTCATAGCATCACGAACAACTGCAAACTTAATACGCTTTTCTTGAAGATTAGCCCTCCGAATCCTGTAGATGAGGATTTTGTCCGCAGTAGCAGCGATATTCAAATTCAGGCCAGTTCAGTTGGCTCTGCGGGGCTTCATAAAACGCTGGCAACAAATTTTCCTTTTTCACAGGTACAGGACGAAGGAAATGGAATGCTCACTTCCTCGGCCCACTCATTCCTAGATATGCACAGAGACCTCTGTTGACAAGCGTTGGACGTCACAAGAAAAAATTGGTAGAGTCGGGCAGTATACGGTATCACTTTGGGGAATGGCTTAGAATCTACTCCGCACAACGCATTCGCGAGAAATGTGCGCTACATTGCGAGATGCCTGCAGCGCTGGCAGTGCTCTGTGGGGCAACAATGCTGTTCTTAGTTTGCCGAGCGCTCAAGTGTGAACGCGGCGGCGAAGTGGCGGCAGAGCGAGGGTTAAAAAGATAACATTTCGAACGTTCTTCTTATAGGCCTACCTACGTTTCATCCCTTTTTCGATATCTGAGACTTTAAGATTAGGCCCGCACCAGTTACTTTACTCTGTGATAATTAGTACCCCCATGTCATGAAATGTTGCCCATCGTCGACGTTGTCCTGGAGTCACTGGCGGAGGGGTGTTGAATATGGCGCTCACCATACATATATCCTTCAGCAGCATCGAAACTGCAATGGCGGAATTAAAGCTTGGGTTTCGGGAAACGAGATCTGCGCCTCGTGTTTGGTAGGGAGAACAAGATCAGCTGCGTTAGCCATTGCTTCACCCACTCGACCATCGCCGCAGCGTTCCTCCCTACGAGTAAGGCTTCCAGCCCGTCAAGCTGTGCCGACACGAAAACCAAGTGAAAGAAAAGGGTGCAAGGAACTGCCACTGAAGACCACTGAGCTAGTCCCCTTCGGCTGGATAAAATAACTAATATTGTGATTGGTGCGAATAACTACGTCCACACAGGGCACTCTCCAAATTTGTGCCCGCTTGGTAAAGCGTTTCCATCCATATCAATCGCATTGATCATCAGTCATTTTTATTTCCCGCTGCTTTGGATCCTGACTCACGGTTCCTGTGATATTTACAACCACTGTTAGTCATGCTTACAATTGATCCAGCCATTGACGCCCATTGATTTTCGTGATTCCGCGGCTACTGGGACTAACCCTGTAGAATTTCCTTTCATTTGCCACACGCCGTGACGTCATGCTAGAACAATAAAGCGGATTATCCGCGATGTCATCATGGTCGGTGGCGCCACTGGTCGAAGGGCCTCTTTTTAAGGACATTCTCTGCTTCGTCTTTGAGTTGTATTCAATTGTACAAGGCCTAATAACCTTGGTGAAGGGAAGGGGTAAAAGTCGTTGACGAAAGGTAGAATGTATTCTCCGATCCGCAGCCTCAACTGCTATATGCTGATGACGTGCACTTTTCTTCGTATATACCCTTCTTGTTTTACCTCTATATTTCGTGCTTAGCAACTACCTGCGGTGATAAATGCTATTGCGGTGTGTTCGTGATGTTCACGGCGTGTACTATTATGCGTTCTGTGCACACAAGTAATATTTGAGCTCATTTTCTTCGTCCCTATATATAGCAATAAATAGTGATAGACGCGTGAGCGCATGTATGCCTGCAACGCTTGTCAGATGTAAATGGGGAAGGATATTCTAGCCGTCTCCGTGTTGTTTCATAAAGTATTTTAAACAGGCTTCACATATTCATAATACCTTCTATTCGGGAATTCTCGCCAATATCGCTTATGTATTCTTTTGCCTAAAAGCTGTTCAGGGCTGGTCTTAAATTATTACTACTCAGTAATACCGGCACACATAGGGAGCCTGCCATCGTCGGGCGGCGCCACCAGTGCACTGACATGTGCGCAGGGGGATGTCTCATCACGCAGGCGCTCCATCTGCAGCGTCGGCGCCATTCTAGCTCGTCTTTCCGACATTGCTTCGGGATATTCTATTGCGGTTTTACAACACTCCTGCTCGACGCGTTTGTTCGGGAGGTGTTTGTTTTTACTGGCAGCACCCGGAGAGAGAGCGCGAGCTACCCACGACGTCATTGGCTGACCATTAATGCAGTTGCAAGTTTGCGTATGTTCTCGACTAGTATGTTCGGCCACTACTACTGCGTAAAAGACGCTGATTTCTGTAGACCCATCACGTGTTCGCTGCCTTATAAGTGGACGCTTCTTGTGTACCGCCAGAAATATATTGGGTACTATCGCGATGCAGAAAATGCAAAGAACACGGCACCTACGGTTTGTGCTTTCTTACAGTTGCGCTTGCAATCAGGTTGTATCAAAAACAAGCTAAAAAATTCCATTATTATATCGTACGTCACTAAAGCTCAATTTTGTTACGACCTATAGGAACATGCGCGGCGAGAAGAACCTCGAACAGCGGTGGGAAGACTAAGTGTTCATTGAATTCCTTTTTAACGCCCCTATACATGGCATGCGTGGCTCCAGTCGTGCTCTTTCCACTATGGACAGAATGATTGAAACACACTCCAACATCAGGAAAACAGTCCCAGCTTGAGGAATTGCCAGAAACTAAATGAGTAAAATATGAATATTATTATCAACCTATTACAGCAGGTGTAGCCGTGTGAATGAATTGAATGGTAGCGATTGAAACAGGAAAAAAACTCGCGTGGTATACAGATAGTGTATTTTATTACTAAAGTCAGGGATTTATTTTTGTTTTTGGGTCTAGCGTCTCAGATATAGGTGAAGTTTCTGGACGTCGGACAATTTCGACCACGGGTTTCGCTTGCCCATAGGACTCGCAATGCACACCACATGGCGTCTACCGTTTCGCCTCCATGAAAACGTGGCCGCCGCGGCCGGTATTGAATTAGGGTTTCTGGGTTGTGTAACCGAGCGACCTAATCACTGAGCCACTGTGGCGGGGCACATAATGCATTTCATGCTTATTATTTTGTTCCCTACGTAGGTGCAGCGACAATTATTCTTTTATACGAATGAAGTTCATGCGTTAATAATTCACATGAATGAAGACAGCTCAAAGGACACCACGTAAGAAACGGGCCTAGCAGCGACAAACTCAGCGCGCCTCTAGTACGGCGGCGTCAACCACGCACCATCGCAAAGAGTATAACAAATTGAAGCACGCCAAAGTACGGTCAATACAGCGGGCGGCCCCTGGCAAACAAACTTTTTCTCCCACCTTGTTACGCACACGCTTACGAGTAGTTCGGTCGCCACTCTGAAATAAACATTAATTACGCCAGGAGACAGAGCAGAGTGCGTCGTAAACTAGTGCTAAGATTTATGTTGCGCCCTGCTTATTTTGGACAAGACGATGTCTGCGGCTGTGACAAATCATGGTGTGGTACCAAATGACATGATAATGGTTCTGAGCCTCCACAATCTTTGGGACGCAAAAATGCAGGACACACACGTCGACGAAAATGTTCGCTCTACGTGTAAAAAATTCATTGATAATGTGACATATATGCAGGAAGTTTTCAGAGTTCCGTCCGAGTCGCCCGCATGGCTTATCGTGTTTGATAAATTGGCCCGTAATAAAGTAGTTACAATGTGATATTAAAACACGTTTTTGGCACTTCTTTCTCGTTTACTTGTGCGCTGAATTTACGTTACTCACTAGCACGCAGTCTTCAGCTACCACATTATGTCAATGCAGCCCCGACATAGGTATCAGGGCTCTCATTAACCAAGCAGCCCGAACGTGCCTGCGTGGCCTAAGAGTAGTGCCCCTCACCTAGGATTTCCTTGCGTTAGATTTCTAGCCGTCTATCTCAACGGTGCCCGATTTGGGAAGAGCTGCCATTGGCTGAGGGCGCGGAACCCACCCACTTTGAGTTTCGGGCCACGGACGGAGCATATAATGCGAAACAAGGCGACCGATGTTCATTAATGGTAACGAACTGGATACCGAGAGAAGGCAAGCCTAGCAGAGGAGGAAGAAAGGGAGGGAGGTCGGTGATATTAGGAAGTCTGCGCGGACTGGGTGGCTGCGTGTTACACTGGACCTCGTTAGTTCGACCAATATTCGAGAGGCCATTGCCCTGAAGTGAGAATAGTGAGGCTGATGATGATAATGATGATCATGATAATAAGGAATGGTTTTGTTGCTTGTTTTGGAGTTCTTCCCCTACGTATATAAAGGAACCAAGATGCGCTATAAAAAGACAACCACAGGAAAATAGCCAAGGAGACAGACAGAGCGCAAACTATCAACTGAGTTTATTTGTGTG
>JAJIZL010027826.1:35686-49173 GCA_023969395.1 Amblyomma maculatum
AAAACAAAAAGTTGATTATAATAAAATTAATGGAAAAAGCTCAACAAAGGAGAAAGTTCGCAAAGATGAGTGTAATATTTAAATTAAGAACACATATATGGATAGATTATATTTGTACGATGTAGGTTCTCAACTGCTTAGGACTAAAACCAACAGTGCCTTTATATTTTTTGAGAAAAACAGGAAGATTATGAACCAAGGAGTGCAATTTGTAGTGTGTTCAAAAATGTGGTACAGACCGCGTGTCTGTGCATCTAGTGTTTACTATTGCAGTGCGGTGTTCAAGAGATGCAAGTTTTCGCAAAAAATTACCCATACCTGTCGAACCGAAATGAGTTAATTGTAACAAGCGATATTCATTAATATTATCCACACGGATCATATTAAGTGATGTTATTAAGGGCTGAATATTTGACGTTGGTTCCCAGTTTACGATGAGACGAATATTTTTTTTTTTTGCAAGACACAAAGCGCTTAAAGGCTTTCGCCTTAATAATCTATCGCTCTCGTGAACTAGAAAAGTACGTTTTCAGGACCTTACTTCCGCTTTTACGTATTGAGAGCCAAAACAGGCAATTTGAACCTAAATAAATGTTGCCTCTTGCACGCTATGAGGATTTGGAATCCCTACTCACCGCCCGCCCGGTACAGAGGTTCACTCGCTCCGCGCATCGCACTATGTACAACAGGTTCATCTGCGCGAGACATGAAACGGAGGAGCTTCCGATTTTGTCACCTACCCCTTCTCGCCCCCATGATAGAGAGATGACAGCAGTTAACTCAAAAACACCACGCTACACAAATGTTTCGGTGGTAGTAGGGTGCACGGCCGTTCTGGCCCCCGGGCGTTTAGAGATGCAATCGATTGAAGTTTTCGATTTATGAAACTATAGAACATTCCTGTTCAGCTGGACTTCTCACGTTTGTTGATCATGATGCCAGGAAGATAGACAATGATTCGGTAGTATTTGCCTGCTTGAGATGAGTGAAAAGCGAATAATCGCAACGATTTGAAAATGTGCCTTTTGCCCTACACTCCTCATTGTGTCATAGTGCATATATTTCTCTTTCTTTTTATTTTTACCTATCCTGTCCGTTCTCCTTGTCGCTCGCCTCTTTAATTTCGTGTCCCGCTTCCTCGCTATCCCTTTATTTCCGCCGCCCCAGTTTGGGTGCTTCAGACATCAGATAGCAAATACCGGGGCTGGCAAACATATTTCCTTTCCTTTTGGATATATAATGAAATAACCACATACTATTACTACACTCCCTTACTCACTGCATAGCTTGTGATCTCCTGGCGGCACTGAAAGTCGTACTTCAAGCGCTCTGCACACGCGAAGAATGCTGAAACCACTAGACCACCGCTTGGTGTTGGAGAAATCACTGAGATCATCTTCGAGAATGAGCCTCTTCTAGATCCCAGCGCAACTTCAATCCTGCGTTGCTCTAGTAGATGGCTGTGGAGTACTCACGCATTTTATAACTATGGTTAGGTTAAAGACGCTTCACTGCAGGTTAAAGGCGCAGGCAAACACTACAGGTTAAAGGCGTCACTGGGCTGACTTGCAAGTTGTTTTTGGAGCCAGGAAAAGACTTCTGAAGCTTAAGGAGCAGAACTCCCGCTCTCGGAAGTGTTTCTTTAGTTGGAAGGGTGGAGCTCCTGACGGCCAGCCGTAAGTACTTCATGCGAAAATTCATACTGTGTGTAGTAAGATTGTTACGTGGTGCCAAGCAGAGACGGCACAACGTGGTGACAGGATGAACGATGATTTAATGTCTGGCCTAGCGCGAGGGCTCGCGCCACTGCCGATCTTCGCAACACTTCCCGGGGCCATTGAGCGATAGCCCCGATCGTTTCGTTGAAGTCGATGGTGACGTGATGGTGTAGATATTCAAGAAATGATAGAAGAGAATGATGCGCTTGCCACCACAATGACGATGAACACGATGATGCTTGGGTGATCCGCCTCCCCTGGAGCTGGTCAACCATCTGTCACCAGAGTCCATGGGACAGATGGCTCGAGGTCGCGACGAGTGGCTGCGCGGGGGTTGCGTGTACATGTCCGGTTCCTTTGGGTCCTTCGGGTCTTTCGGGTCCTTCGTCGCGGGTCTGGTTGGTCTGTCTGTTCTCCTTGTCTTCAGATCCGGGCTGGGGGCTGGGCGGTGGAAGTTGGTCGGGTCTGGGCAGAAAGGGTTGGGGCGAAGCTGCCGATGTGCCAGGGCTCTCGGTCGATGGTCCCGGCTTGCAGATGGCGTCGATGCTCCAAGGCGAGGATGGCGATGACGTACGCCGCACCTCCAACCAAAATATTACGTGGTGGCAAGCAAAGAGACGGCACAACGTGGTGATAGGATTAACGGTGATTTAATGTCTGGCATAGCGTGAGGGCTCCTCTCGCGCCACTACCAATCTTCTTCGCAACAATATGCACGGCAACAAAACTATTTCAATAAAGGCACACATTCACATTTTTGGAGTCGTATACGCCATTAACCTTCATAACGCTGCTTGTCTGCCTAACAATGTTTGAAAAAATAAAAACGTGCTGCTGGAGGTACCGCAAAACATATTTTTGTTTTATTACAGAGGGGCATTTACTTGAACTTCGTGACTCACTAGCTTCCCCTTGATGGTTACATTGGGGTGTCGAATTTTTTAAGTATGGCTCCCTTACATACAGTTCAGAAAGACAAAACTGCATCTAGGCTCTCAAAGGGACGCACAAGGGCTCGCCGCAGGCAAGCGTGCAGCAGATGGCTCCTTGTTCGTGACAGTTGAGGTCCTGGCAGGTGATATTGGGCTTCCCTTCGCACTGACCGGGGAACGGAGGCTCAACCTGCGGGCACCGATGTGTGTACTGTGCCAGCATCATCAGAGTGTTAGGAACCCCTGGGTGGATAAAGAGCGCAGAGTTTGCAGTGAATTGCTGAAAATAGTAGCATCAGAGCGATGAAGCGACAACAAGTTTCAAAGCTTTAACTGTATGTGCATTGCTGATATCTTATTTTCGGTTTTACCTCTGAATAACAGACTCAAAGCTTTAAGCTTTCTAAAGAATAGGTGGCGCCATCTTGAGCTTCTGCAATTGAACCTAGCCGTTCTTTTACTAGTAAACGGCATATAGCTTTTATTATTCTCAGTTACCTTTAATGTAGTGCATCAGCATTGATGAGCGGCGGGAAATTTTGTCGGCACTTCAGTGCATTTAGTGCACTCACATCGAAAGCAATTCGGATAAAGGAATTGTTGACATTTTTTCTCTCACTCACCTTCAACACACCATGTGCCACCACATGGTTTAGGGCAGCACTCTTGATTCAGCCGTGCACACTGCGCTTGCGTGCATTTCGAGTAAGCGCAGTCGCTAAACTGCCCCTTAATTGAGGGGCATGCAGCATGGCTCCAGGCCACCACCAGCGCCAAAAGCGCCAGAGTCACGAGCACGCGGACTGAACCCATTCTTATGTTGTTACTCCGGACTGAGACGCCGCGATGACAGCTTTCCTTATGTATAGGCAGAAAGCTGTGCTGGGCATCTTCTAGAGCACGTGTCGCTGCGCGGTGCGAAAAGCTTATCTCAGACCCTCTTCAAGTTCGACACGCCTTCACAGCGTTCTATTTGAGGGCCGCTCCTGCCTGCATTATCTCTGCCTTTTGCTGCAACCTCCGGCGGAACACTTGAGAGGCGATTTTCTGGGTTCACACGTGTTTGCACACAACTGCAAATCTTGGGTGGGTCCTGAGGTGACAACTATACTTTCAACAAACCCGTGCGATTTCTTCCTTGCATAGGTGCCGAACTGTTGCCTTCAGTTAGTCCTCTGTGCTCTGAAAGCTAGCGTTCCAAAACTTCAAGGGGAGAAATCAAGTGAAGTATATAAATACGAGGCCACCAGCGCAATATCGGAGACTTCCTCACTAATGCGTGTATAAGAAGCTTCTAGAGAATCACGATTCTGATAACAATGTTTATTGCAGCGTCCATTTTGGCACTGGTTCTTGACGTTGTTCTAAATAAATATCAACAATAGCACGCGAAGCCTAAAGCTCCTGCCGTTGATACACATTGAATATGGAAGATCCTTCAAATCCTTAGTCGAAGAACTGTACCTTTGAAAGGTGGACACTGAGTTTACCGATGGTTTTGAAATAAAGAATGTGAGCACTGTGCCCGAGCGTCGCCTTTTTACGCGAATGCCATCATCGTCTATTCTCTCTGTCTTGATAGAAGACAAATATTTGATGGCTGTTTTTGTGTTTAAATAAATCGAGTCTGCTGTGGGGATTGTTCTCAAGGAGTAGAAGCACCTCTTAATCCATGGATTGTGACAGCGACTCCTGGAGTTCCATCTTGCAGACGCACCTCATAGCCTCGGAGCTATCGGCGCGTTGTCCCGTCTCCTCTCTTGTGTTTGTCTTTTTTTAGCTTAATTTTCTCCCATACGATCATGAACCAACTAGCCCAGCAACAAGTTTTACTTCAGTATCGGCCCACCGCGGCGTGTCATCGTGCCTTCGTCAGGTAGCCAGTTAGTTTTCCGGCAATGTTAGTATCAAGATTACTGTTAGCACTGTACACTCAAAATCTCTTTAAAGTTCGAATATATCTATCGACTTCATTCTCTGCTCCTGTGTTCCTTCTATCCGTTCATAACCCGCGCACCCTGTCTCGGTGATCCTATTTGCATCCTGTCGGCTGGCCTCGCGCGTCTCGGCAAATTGTTTTACTCCGGAATACGCTGCTAGCTTACATGCGCCTTTTGACGGTGCCTGCAAGAGAAGAGTACGAGCTACGGTGAGTTATGGCTTGACGACATGCCCCAGTGGACACCTTAGCGACAGCTGTACGATGCACATGGCCCCTATCGCTCATCTACGGTAACTTCTGTCTCGCTGCGTTTAAAACACCTCCAGGATATATTCTTCTGCAAAAAAGCTCTACTGCTGCTTCTGCCTTTCCTCCCACCCTGCCACACTTGTTGCCCTTTCAACATTAGAGCTGCCTGCTTCTTGTTCCGCTCCCCATGATGCAGCACTATTCGCCACAATCAATCCGACCTCTCGCCAAATGAGAAAGAAGTGCTGCTTACTGTCTTAAACAAGCACGCAGCCTCGTTCAATGTCAAATGATGGTATGCGAAATGCAGAGCGCCATCTATTAGCCCACCGAGAACTATGTCCGCCATGTCGCCTCGGTCAACAAAACGAAACCGCCGTCCTGCGCTGGGTAAACACAACTACGTTTCGTATGAAAAATGAAGATCGTTTGTAACGTTGTGCTGCGCTATTCGCTCTGTTAGAATGCTACGATGCCTGTGTTAACCAGGCACGTATAAAACTTGCGGTTATTATGTTTTTGCTGAGTGCAAACGTTCACCAAACGTTTTGCGAGCTATCACGTGTAGACACGCCGTCCAATGTACAGCGTTTATTTCCTGCGCTGACTGTCTACAAACATTTACAGGCCGTTCTCTTTAAAATCCGATACAGATTTGGTTATTTGTTATCTGTAAGCACACGAGGAGCCAAAGTGCATGTTCATTAACTTTCTGGCAAACCATATTTGCCAGATTGAATATAAACACACTGCAACGTTTTTTCCTTTTTCTTCTTCAGCCGGCCAACGCCGGTGCTCTCCAAGCTTGCATTTCGGCCGCAAAGAACAGTTTGCAATTATTTACTGGAAAATCAGGTCCCTACGCTCTCCGTGAGCTCCAGCCACAAACCTCGATTTTTCATGTCTTGAGCTATATAGGTGCACTCATAACCACTACCCGCCGCGGCGGGGGCGCAGTGGTTAGGGAGCTCGACTAATCTGCCCAAGGATGCAGGGTCGAATCCCGGCCTCGGCGGCCGCTTTTCGGTGGAGGCGAAAAGAAAGGCGCCTATGTGCTGTGCAATCTCAGTGCACGTTAAAGAAACCCAGGTGGTCAAAATTTCCGGAGTCCTTCGCTACGGCGTCTCTCGTAGCCTTAGTCGCTTTGGGACGTTAAACCCCATCAACCAAATCAAATAATAGCCACGAGCCAATTCAGGCTCAATTCGCTGCATGCATGTGGAGTGCAAAGAAACTAATGTGCGATTTTGTTTTCTGAGTGTTTCTGCAATCCCCATTCACTCGGTTAAGTTCGGTCAAAAAATGGTAAATGAGTTATTTTATCGTGCCGGACTCGAAAACGCGTTTCAAAGGATGACAGTAAGCTAAAAACGCTTCAAGCCATCGAATTGTATGGTTGTGGTTAGCGGCAGGGACTTGATCCGTAAGAAAGCCATGGCCACTTTATACGTTAACAAATGAAATTTAGGAAGCCACCAAATCATGACCACTTCACACCGCGACACGTACGGTTTAGCCCAAACAGCAATTGCAGTATGCTAATTTGTTCAGCGTGCTTTTCGTAGTTGTTGGAAATGTCGCTACAATGTCACAACTAAGAAATAAATCAAAGAACCAACTCCAACGTTGCTAGAAAAACAACGCAGCCTCCACCTAGGTCTAAAATTAAGCTGGACAGCACAACCCAACACAACAAACTCACGTCACTGTAATTGTGGCACTGAAAAGTCGACGTGCATCGCATGTTGCACGTAAAGAGATATTAGCACTACGCAGCTCATTGAGGTGCTCAAGCGATCGTACTGCAGTACACGCGGTTCGACTCACGAAAGTATGTAGTGCCCCAAAAGTTGCTCCGGTCAACACAGGTGCACGCAGGGTAAAATAACCGCTCACTACCTTACCAGAATGTTGGTCAACTTGAGAATAAACAGTGATGATAATGCGCGAAGATATAGCCAGTGTCTAAATGCTCGCATTAAAACGGCAACGGGAAAGAGTTGGAGTTGTTTTACGCACACGCTGTGTCCATCCCTGCCATCGTCGACACGAAACTTGAAGCGAAACAGAAGACGCGGTAGAAAGCATGCAGGCGCTCATTAAAGACGAGAAAGGAAGCACACTCGGCGAACGAGAAACAGTACAAACACCGCTGCGGCTCAAACGTGACTGAACATTGTTATCGAGATATTCGTGACAGTTTCCTCGGTATCAAAAAATTCCGCACAGCTGACGACATGGCGACGAGTCGACGCGACTTCTCGACCGAACCAAAATGGCGACTTGAAGTTGCGGTGGCGGTGTTCGGCTCAGGAATCCTTCGTCACCGGCCGTATCTTGTCTTCGTTTTTGAACGCGTTTCCCATAATAATGCCGCTTATATTCTATATAATTCGTCACTATTCCTGCCCCTGGACTCTGATCTCTCTTCTTAGTAGCGAGCTTGCGCTTACTGCCGAACGTCAATTGATCGCGTTAGCACTGCTGTTCGACCTCCGTGGGCAAAACACTGCCTGTTCTTCCTTTGCAATTCAGTTGCCTATTTTCTGCACCCTTATCTCCCAACCTAGCAGGCTTGGTTAACTTCTCAATAGATAACAGAGTAAGCGACCTTGGCTCAGGGCTTTCTCGACGCTTAATACTACGTCTAAACGTTTTATTCCTCCTCTTGTCCAGGGCTAGTTCATCAGCTCAGCAACTTCCGACTGTTTGAGGGGCACGGTCTTTTGGCGGAACTGGGGCGTTATCGGCTATGCATGGGTTTGTGTTATTCTCCGCTCCATCCGCTCTCCCATTTTATATGCTTTTTACAATGGCCCTGCCGATGACCATTTGCACTAAGAGGAAACCTGTGAGCGTATCACAAGCAACTTTTTCTGGCCTATCCTTTCAACCTTTGTTACGAAATATGTCAGCCTTGCATCCTTTTACCCTTCTCCTGCGGGCCTCCTGCAGCCTGTGCATTTTCTTTCGCTCATTCCGACGTCGTCTGCAAAGATTTCTATGGGCGCTTGCCCTCTACCACAGCTGACAAAAGTTAGGCTTGTTAGTGACGTCAACTGCCTCACCCGATATGCTGAACCAATTGCTCCTTCCGACTCAAGTTCATAAATCTCCCATTCTTTCTCCTTATCACACTTCTCAGGCACTTAACCATTGGTTCCCTTTCACTGTTATGAGAAGTATTTCCTCTCCCCCGTCTTGGAGAAAGGTCCTTAAGCCCCAGGCACACTTCACAAAACTACATCTACTTTTAACTGAATCGAGCCAAACCAGAAAACAAACGGAACGCTTTCAGCGCATCTTTTTCGATATGCTGGCAACCTACATTTTCCGTAACCACACCATCTGAACTCCAGGTTGCAGAACAAGTAAACGCGATCTGCTCTTCGTGGTTCTTGTGTATGGCCGCCCACATGTGTTTTTCCTGGATGCATCTTGTTAG
This sequence comes from Amblyomma maculatum, assembly GCA_023969395.1. Lineage (NCBI taxonomy): Eukaryota > Metazoa > Arthropoda > Arachnida > Ixodida > Ixodidae > Amblyomma > Amblyomma maculatum. The sequence goes on from JAJIZL010027826.1 coordinate 43,973, forward strand.
CTCCCACGCCTCTGTAGCACCCTCTTATAAATAAAAGCCTCTTGCAAAACTGGCTCTGGCTTGACCCGCAGCACAGTGTCTTTCAGCCCTGGCAATAGCGTATTACTGTGGACAGCCACGCAAACTTGTGCACAAATTTATTTATCCGATCTATAGGCGATGCGCAAAACGCCGACAACGCCGCCTGTCGCCAATGCCGCAAAGCGTAGGCGGGCTCGGGTCGGGCGCTGTTCATGTCAGCCTCTATGCGCGCGCGTCGCGTTTTCGTCTTTGGTCGTGGTTTAACTGATATAACGCCGCTGTCAATCTTTAGCAATGTCCGGGAAGAATTTCTGCGTAGTTGATTTTTCAAACAGACATAAAACCTTGCCAGGAACACGTTTGTATAAGTTTCCAGTGATGCTTCACGAGAATGACGGCGGCCGTGAATCGTGGTTTTTCGACGCAGAAAGCAAGCAATCGCACCGAATTACATTTGTTCAGGTTAATGCCATTTTTTTCGACGCGCTGCTACACGACCAAAGCTAATGCCATTTCCAAAGTATGGTAACTGCGATTGACATGCAAATGTTAGTGCGCCTTCAATATGTTGCGATATGTGACTGCGCTGTAAACGAAAGCAGCCTTTAAATTGGCATTCCTGTCTTGCATGCCTTGTAACCAACCTGTTGATTAGGACTATCGATTACGAAGTCAGCGGCAATGTCGGCGGCGTTTGTTTACGAAAGGGCACGGAAGGTGCGCACGTCTGCGCTCGACTGCGAAACGCGTACGAGTTTCAACAACGCATACACTTTGCGCACTAAAGCAAGTGTCAACATCAACACGTAAAATAGGCAGTATCTAGTGTACTCTCCGAAGGCGCTTCTATAGAACCTTCGAGTATCGCCCTATGGCGCAGCATACTACAGCCCCGTTGACTCCCGTACTTTTCGCCAGATCGTTCGCTCGGCGTATTAAGGCCCGTCGAAAAATGCCCTAGCTTGTCCTCATCAAGAAAACATATGGCAAATTCGTAACGCTTGCCACATCGGATGTCGCGAGCTTACCGCAACGACGCTTCCCGCGAAAGCAGCCGACGACGGCGCTCTGGCCGCGTGCTATGCCCTAGTCGTCGCTATGCCTAAGCGCCTAAACGGTTTCACATCAAAGCCGTAGATGGAAGCGCTTTGGAAATAGTAATTTTTTTTTTATTCCTTCATCAAATTAGGCGCTTATTATCCATAATCAACAGAGCATGCGTTTCTGAAGGTGACGAAAGAAATTCGCCGTGTCGGCAACTCGGCGCCGACAGACCGCGGCAGCAGGAGCGACCAGTTCCGCCCGCGCTGGGTGCGGTGGCTACGGATTGGCTGGCAGCAATGGGTGCCAGTTTTTTCTTTTTTTTACGATGGTATTTGGCATATTTCACAAACATGACAAGCTGCACAATTATAGGAGCACAGTAGCATTTATTGCAGGTGGCATGTTTGTAGTTTATTTTGGGTGTATCTTCTCATCGAGTCTCTGGAGTCGAGATAACACATTTCCTCGTTGATCGCATTCGGATGAGTACCTCACACTCATTCGATACCTAAGGTCGTTTTCATCGAATGTCATTATATTTTCTCGGGTAGCAGCAAACAAATATCATTTTGAACGAACGTCATTCGATGGAAAAGGTACTAAATTTACCGTGTGGCAGGGCTGAGTGATAACTATTGATAACTATGTTTTTAGTGTTTTCTGCTTGTCATTGCACCTTCCATGAATACTTCTTGTTTAAATTTGGTTGACTCCGCTACCGGGAATATACAATACGCATTAGATTTGTTAAATGCTTAGCCAGACAATCTTTAGCGTGCATTGACATCGCACAGCACACGGTTGCATTTTGCGTTTCGCCTCCACTTAAACGTGGGCGGCGCGGTCGACTTCGGTCCCGATAACTCGATCTTCCTCAGTAGCCTGAGCCGCTGTGGCAGGTTATTGAACAGACATTTACCAATATGCGTTTTGAAACTTGCCATACAATTAATTTGAAGACCAGAGCCAATGTTACTGCTGGCTGGCAAGAATACGAAAACATAACATGTCGCTGCACTTGATATTCAGTCTCAAGGTTCTAAAGCTTGTTATAAAGAGCGCTGCAATTCCGCAGTTGGGCACGAGGATGATACAAATGAAATAATGATACTACAATAATAAAATAGGATATAAAATGTAAATCTAATATGTACTTGGCTAACCTGTGATGCAGCTTTTCAGATATTGCCTCTGCTGATATCGCATTCCCCCATGAAATTATCTACCCGACCTGCCTTTTTGACGACGGAATAGATGAAATCCAGTCTGTACAGGCAGTGCTAAAGCGCAAGCATGAAGAATCTGAACTCTTGCTACAGGATCCCAATATGCGCTATTTATCTGATGCTCAGAATTTGCAAGCTCGCTGGCTTTTCCTGCGGTCGCACCGCTACGAAACCGCTCGCAGTTTCGAAGACGCTACCTAGTTTTCTGTAGCAATTTATTGCATGTAAACGAAGCAAGCGTGTACCATGAAGCAAAGAAAGAGCATTGGTTCATAGGTCAAGGAATGAACGAATTAGGGTGGCGTTGTAATGAAAGCGGGGCACCCAAAATGAGCTGCACTTCGTATATATACGCAACCTTGTTTACGCCAGTCTGCAGGAGACACTTGATGCATATGGAGGCGATGCAGTTTCAGACGGCCGTGATATCAAACACATGTCCGCTATTATAAAAGGCGATCCCCTTGCGCACACTGTCACCGCGGAAGTGCCCGCGAGACGCGCACAAACGGCAGATCGCACGCGCGCGCCACGGCCAGGCTTGCCGCATGAGGCCCGCCTCGGGTTCCGACGGCCGCCGCTAGGCGGCTTTCAGTGGCGCCCCTATAGGCGCTGCGCATGGCGTATTGATCCGTATATAATGAGCAAACATACCTCCCTAGTGAACTATCGGCTGATTTGGCACTACCTCTTTATCACGGTCACTGCCGTGGCACCAAAATTGTGCACATATCACGTTTATAGCGCTTCACCCGCCGCCTTTCATCACTATGATCTGCGATCAGAATTTTAATTTCTTTTCGAGAGGACAAAGAGCGTGAGGAGTGCACGCGAACCTCATTTTCTTCAATAGATATTATCATGCCCTGTTCTATTAGTCTTAATAAAAGACAAAGCCTTATAGTAGCCAGCCCAATGTCTCGCAATAGATTCGCAGCAAGCGCGGGTTTCTTCGTTTGCTGCCGTCTTACTTCACCTGCATGCAGGGTTGGCGTCATGTTGAACCCTGCCGAGACAGTTCAAAAGTGAGCGTGAAAACACGGCAACAATCATTGGAGGGGATGAAATGTAACCGGTTTTCTTAATCATCATTCAAATTCAAAAGAAAGGTAACCACGCAAGCATTTTTATTTCATTGATTGAAACGTCATCTGAATTTCGGTGTTTAAGCTATTTCGTTAGTGTCTGATTTGAAAGCCGAGAACTTAGGTAAGACAATGTGCGTCATTCTAATGCACCGCTGTGGACCTGGGTTCTTTCCACCACAACTACGAAATATGGGACCTGCTGATCATGATCGTGAAGAAAATGAGTTCGCTCGAGCACACGCGTGCCTTCCTGTGAGGAAAGGGATTCAGAAGTTGCTGTCCTTCGCTACAGCCCTACCTCGCGAGCCTACTTTGCCCCTTTGATTGATGGGACTGCAGTAAAGGCTACAGCTGGCACTATCGAATCATTTGTAAGCGTGCAGGCCTGGTTGTTCGGCTCCTGGGTAATCACTCTCTCAGTCCTTGCTATTCACGAAGTGATGAACGCGGAGCGCCAATAACCGTTCTGTCTAGAGATGCGCGATTATCCGAAAATTTCGAATATCGAATCGAATATGCTTCCATTTGATTGGTTTAGCGAACGAAACAGTGCATGTACAAAATTATTCGGAACGAATAGAATAAATTCAAGTCTTGTAATAGTTTTGAAATAAACGAGTAAAAGATCAAATTAGGCACGCTAAAGAGTTCTTCGACGGCCGCCTTGAAAATAGCACCCACTATGAAGCCGCACAGCGTACTGCTGCGATTGGTCTGCACGTTCCTTGAATTACAGCTTCCATTTACTCCAGTGATGCGTGCTGAAGGATGCAGTATGGGGTGAGCAAATGTGCGAAAAATTGAATAGCGAATCCAACATATACGCATTCGATTATTCGTATCGAAGATGTGATGAACATTTCGAATATTTTTCTATTATTCATTCCAGGTTCGAATAAGGCCTCATGAAGCAGTATTTTTCTACAATGACTCTTAAGAAATATCCTCTGCCTATGTCAAAGTTGCCCGCAGGAGATGCCGTAGTGCCTGCAAACGAATTTCTTCGCCGCGTGGGTGCTGCGTTAACGCCTGCTGTAAAATCTTCCTGGACCACCCAGACTGCTCCCACGAACTGCCCTTTCTGCCCAGCCCCTGCTATGGAGGCTACACTAGACCACTTCCTAACAACTTGTCCTGGTCTTCGCGTGGCCCGCAAAACAGAAGTCACTCTTACTACCCTACCAGACCGCCCGACACAGGGGTATTGACACATGGCCTACACAACCGAGAGCTGTTGACATTCATTGCTGCCACAGGCCTGTATCGATATATTTAAACCCTTATGCCGAAGGGCGCAATTGCGCAATAAAAAAAAACTGTTAAGAAAAAAATAGCTGGTGGTTTAACTTTGCTTAACCCTGGAGGGAAGCGAAAGCTTCACGTACATGGCTACGCTAATTGCCAAGCATGGATTAAACACATTGCGAGCTTCTCCAAACGTAAAGCCCCCTCTTGATTGGTCTCCTCGGCATGCCGCCTTTTCAGGGCCTCATTCACACGTGCCTTCTTCAAGTTCCACCCCGCCGAGGTGACGCAGTGGTTAGGGCGCTCGTCTACTGTGCACAAGGATGCGAGATCGAATTCCGGCCTCTTGCGGCCAATTTTGTTGGAGGCGAAAAGCAAGGCGCCCGTGTGCTGTGCGATGTCAGTGCACGTTAAAGAACCCCAGGTGGTCGAAATTTCCAAAGCCCTCCACTACGGAGTCTTTCATAGCCTGAGTCGCTTTGGGACGCTAAATACCTCAAAACAAACCTTCTTCGCGTTCTGACGCGCTACTGTAGCGAGAATAAAAGTCTAACGTAGTTATGGCGTGCCACTCTGC